>CAUYPK010100202.1:0-58486 GCA_963574355.1 Loris lydekkerianus | reverse complement strand
TTTGGTAACTTCCTTCTTAACCTCATCTATGACACAGCTATCATTCAGAATGAGGTTATTTAGTTTCCATGATTTTGTATGAGTATGCAGATTCCTGTTATTGGTGAGTTCAACTTTTATTCAGTGATGACCTGAGAAAATACAAGGAATAATTTCTATTCTTTTAAATTTGCTGAGGTTAGCCTTGTGACCTAAGATGTGATCAATTTTGGATGATGTTCCATGGGCTGATGAGAAGAATGTGTATTCAGTTTTGTTAGTATGAAACGTTCTGTAGATGTCTGTTACATCCAATTGTTGTATGGTGTAGTTTAAGGCCAGAATGTCTTTGCTTAGTTTCTTCTTAGAGGATCTATCCAACACTGCCAAAAGGGTGTTAAAATCTCTGACTATTATGGTACTGGAAGATATCAAATTGTTCATGTCTGTTAGGGTTTTGTTTATAAATTAAGGAGCATTTTGGTTGGGGCATAAATGTTAATAATTGATATTAAATCATGTTGAGTTTTTCCCTTAACAAATATGAAGTGGCCATCCTTGTCTTTTCTTACTTTTGTTGGTATAAATCCTAATGTATCTGCAAATAAAATTGCAACCCCTGTTTTTTTTTTTTTTTTTTTCCGTTTGTTTTCCTTTTGCCTGGATTATAGATGTCCATCCCTTCACCCTGAGTCTATGCTCCCCAACCAGGCAGTCTCACTATGAGACCTGTAGGTGGGACTAGTTCGGGCCTGATTCCTTCTGGTGATCATTGGAAACTGGGGAATGTTCCACCTGCATTTTACCCAGCCAGAGGTTACTGTGAAGGAGAGTGGTTCTCTTCCTCAGAGACCACGCCTTTGCCTTGGCCACACTCCACCTCTGGAACTCCACGTCACTCCACCTCTTGCAGGTCAGGTCAGGTTCCTTCCATGTTCCACAGGATTGGGGAGGTGTCTTTCCCAAATTTGACCCCAGTGGGAGGGACCATGGGCTGTGACCACTGTTAGGGGTGGCATTGCCACTGTTGGGGGGTGGTGCTACTGGTCTCAGGTACTGCTGTGTGCAGGTTGCAGGAGCTGGACAGGGAGCTGGGGGTGTTGCCACCAGCTGCAAGGGTCATAGGAGCCAGGTGGGGAGCCCAGACACCCACTGCAGGCTGCTGAGCTGGAGAGCTGGTGGGCCGTGGTCCCAGTGGTTGGTGGTGCAGGTTCCATGCTATGCTCTTTCCAACATGGGGCAAGTCTCTTTACCCTTGTGATTCCCCACCTCTATTAAAGTTATAGTTTCAGCACAACTGACCCACAGCTCATGAGGTGCCCCACCCTAGCAAAAATCTTCCAAGTGCTCTGGATTTTGCGGGTGGTAGCCTGGACCGCAAGGAGATGGGGGAGGGGTAGATTGGGAGTTCAGGAAGGTAGGGAGAATATTAGATCAACTTTTGGCCCAGGCCAGAGACTGCCTGGATTTGCAGAAGTATTTCTCTATGGAGGGAGTCCTGGACCTCAGTCATTCTCTCCCCTTTGGTGAAACAAAAGTTCCTCTGTTCTCTATTCATCTCAAGCCACTCTCATGAGGGGGCTAAGGGGAAGGATTCCTGTCCTCTTTGGGATGGGTTTTGTATTTGAAATTTGTTTCCTTGGAGTTCCAGCTTGCCACAGCAGGGGTGATGCAAACATATCTATCCTCTCTCTCAGCTCAGCTCCCAATCTTCTGCTTTATTGGGTTGTTTCTGGCCATTATTTCTCCCTCTGGACAGGAGCCTCTGCTGAAAGCTGGCTTCAGTTGGCCATCTTGTCTCTTCCCCCTGCCTATTGCTTTTAAAATGTAGAAAGTTGATTAATCTGTAGGGACTATATAACAACTTTATGAATTTGAGTTTGGCTTTTAAAACATTTAGTAAATTTACCTAATGTTTTTCTACTGCATCAAATACTGAATTTGAGAATTCGGGGGATTTTAACAAAATACAAGGAAACAGAAAAGAGATGTACCAAAAAATACCTCTTGGGTATTTAGTTTATTGATCATTTTCTTAGTTAAGCAGCAACATTGTCTTTCTTCCCTGTCTCTCAGTATTAATAATTGCCAATTTAAATAAATTTGTAAGTAGTCTGGTCACTTCTGCTATGGAGGCAAACTGCATGGGTGCTCAGACTTTATCCTCTACAACCTAAGCCCTTTTACCCTCTGAGCTGCTAGATGAGAATACAGAAACCTGCAAGCAATCACTTCCATTTGAAGCTGCACTGAAAATGCCACCATAAAATTGAGGGTAAAGCAGCAACTGCAGATTTATTCTATAGCATGAACAGTTTCTATTGAAAATCTTCCAAGCATTCTTTCTGTTTTTTCTTCTTACCCAATTTGTTGAGCTCACTTATAGATTATTGACATTTGGGGACTGTGATTTTAGTATCTAAGATACTAAGATGTATATAATTCATGTATCTTAATTAAGATACATCTTAATTAAGATGTATCATAATTCATCCCACCAAGATAGTTATTCTTTGAAAACAGTAGAACATTTCTCATGCTAAAACTAATATTTTGTTTACTGTTATCAGATCTAGGAAAATGAGAAATATGTACTTCAAAACAACCCTTGATTTCTACTATGTTATTCTTTGTAATTATATACATAAACTTTAAAAAAATTGTTGTGTATCTTCTCACTTAATCTGTTAAAATTTTGAATCAATCCTTTGAGTCACTAAATAGATTCAATCTCATGTCTATGCTTTTTCTAAAGCCTGTAAAAAATCATAAAAGTACTATAAATATTCTTTTAGTTACTTAAAAAATAATTTTAAATTTACATAAATGTTGCAAGAAGAGAACAAAGAATTCTTATATGACCTTAACTTAGATATAGTTAACCTATCTCAAATATTAATATGTAACAGCATCCTCTCATCTTCACTTTTATGTTGCAGAAATTATTCCTTTTTATTTCTAAATATTTCAGTATTTCCTCTAAGTCAATAAGAACAAGCTCTCACATAACCAAAAGTACATGATCAAAATCAGGAAATTAATATTGATATACTCCTATTATGTAATCTACAGACTTTTTCAGATTTCACCATTTGGCCTTAGACTATCATAGAAAAAGAAAAAGAAAAAAACTGCTTATTTTTGTTTTCCTGGTTCAGGATCCAAATCATATGCATTTATTCATTGTATCTATTAAGTCTCCTTTAATCCAGATGTCTTCTTTCAGGATATTCACATTTTTTTTTGAAGAGGACAGGCCAAAAATTGTGTAGAATGTCCCTTATCTTTTTTATTACATTATAAATAACAAGATATATGAAGTCTTATTTGGATTTCAACTATGAAAGCTATTAGTTTCATATCTGTGAAATTTCTTTTAAGTCTTAATTTATGTACACAGCTTGTTCAACTATGCAGCAAAATTTTGAGGAATGCCTACGGCAGTGTTTTTAAACCTTTTTTTATCTCCTGGCACACTTGAACCTATAGTGAAACTTCTGTGAAACACTTAAATTATGTTGATCAAAAGAAAGAGCAAAAAATAGAATATACTTACTGTGCTTTGAACTTCTTTCAAAAATAATTTAATTAATGATCTTTGAAAATTTCATGGCATGCCTAAGATCCTCTCACTTCAAACCAGTGTGCCATGGCACACTGGTTGAAAAATCACTGACCTGCTGTGTGAAAAGTATTCTGTTGTAGGCATCAGAGATAATAATTTAAATAAGACATGAATACTGTTCTTGAGCATCCCATGGCTACATACACAATTATATTTATATCTGTGGTATATAATATCGCTCTTTTCTTTTCACATTTTGAGGAGATGATATTTATAATTCTTTTGTTTGTTTCTTTGTGGGATTTTTTTGTTGGGTAGTTTATTCTTTGGCTTAACCTGGCATTAATCGTTCAGTTATAAAAGCAGCAGAAATTCTCACAGGTAACAAATTGCTGAATGTTCTGATATGAAGGTAGAAAAGTAAAACTATTTAATTGAAATATATATTTCTTCAATGAATTCTGTTAGTCTTTATACTTTTAAGAGCTAAAAGATTATTTATATATATATATTTCACTTAGATATTGTATTGACTGATATATTTTCTGGATTTTTTTTGTTTATTTGTTCCAATTTTTTTTTTTTTTTTTTTTTTTTTTAGATAGAGTTTCACTTTGTCACCCTTGATGAAGTGCCATGGTGTCATAGCTCATAGCAACCTCAAACTCTTGGGCTCAAGTGATTCTCTTGCCTCAGTCTCCCAAGTAGCTGGGACTACAGGTGCCTGCCATAATGCCCAACTATTTTTAGAGATGAGGTCTCACTGTGGTTCAGACTAGTCTGAACTTGTGAGCGCAGGCAATCCACCCACCTTGGCCTCCCAAGTGCTCCATGTTTGGTATTTAAATATATGGCAAATGGATGAGATAGCTTATCAAAAAAATATAATTTTATTTAAAAATAATTCATTTGAAAGCTATGTCACATACGTTTCAATGAAATAATTTTACTTAAAACAAGTTCATAAAATTATTTAAATATATATTTATAAATAAGTCATCCCATTGACCTCTGCTTTGATAGTCCATTAAGTTGACTTTAAAATCTCTGGTAATTTAAAATTCAATGCGAATATCATTTGCTTAAAACTATAGATAATTTAAAGTGTATGAAATAAAATGAAGCATATCATATAAAATAGAGACTGTAGAGATGATTATGTATATTCAAATATACTGATAGAATATAGATCTATAGGTTCAAATATAGATATGTATTTCATAAAACGGATCAATATGAATCACTTTAACAAATAGAACAATGCATTTTATAGTGAGAAAAACAGTATCAGAGTACTGATGACAATATTATCCTGCTTTTTCTGTTTACTTATGAGAATTTTCTCCACAATAGCTCATACGATTTAATACAGATGAGCAACAAGACTGTAAGAAATCAAAATATACTTAGTGCTCTCCATTCATCAAAATAAATTGTTGAGGGGACTGGTGTAAGATAATCTAATAAAAATCTCCAGCAATCATCTCTCCACACAAACACCTAATTAAACAACTAATCACACATGTAAGCACCATCAGAAGAACCAAAAATCAGGTGAGCAATCTTAACTATGTGATTTTAACATTAGATCAAGAAGAGGCACTGAGGACGGGAGAATTGATAGTCTTGCATTGCCTATGGCACCCTTCACCCAACCCCCAGCAGTGCTCCTTTAGCATGCTGAGTGGCAAGAATATCTGTGTGCCTGGAAAGGGAAAGTAAAATGATGGTTTTTTCACTGAAATTCAGGGCTGCCCCAGCACAGGAGAACACAGTAGAAAGCAGAATTCTGCCGATGTCCACAGAGGGAATATTTTTACCATCCTAGCCAGAGGAAAATATTTTTGCATCAAAGCCCTAGTTCCTGCCAACACCACCAGCAACAGAAAAGGAGCAGCCTGGGACTTGGATTAAATTTGTAAGGCAGTGGGGAAACAGGAGCTGCAGTCTTTGGGCAATTCCTATGGCTGTGCTGTTTTGGTACCAGTGGATTTGGGATGAATATGACCCAGTGGGACAACAGCAGCTGTGGCCAAGACAGTGCTGTGCCATGCCTCCCCCAACTTCAGGCAGTGCAGCTCAGGAAGAGTCTTCTCTCACTCGAAGAAAGGAAAGGCCTTAGAAGACTTTGCTTTGAAACTCTGGTACCATATCAACCACAATAAATGAAGTACTAAGAACACTCCTGAGGGCTAACTCTAAGTTCAGGCCTTAGTTCCTGGATTTCACTTTTGGATCCACCCCAGGCCAAAAGAAAACATGCCCTCTTGAAGGGTAGGACCCAGTCATAGGAGGATTCATTGCCTGCTTGACTAAAGAGCCTTTGGCTGTGAATAAACACCAGAGATAGCCAGGCAAGAGTCACCACTGGATTTGAGTGAGAATAGGATTACTTCAGGGGAGACCTGGGGCTGGTGGCCATGAGGAAGTACCCACATCACTTCCTCCCCAAACTAAAGAAGCCCAGCTCAGAGAATGAGGGAAGAGAGTGAGACTTTTCCTGGAAATCCAGGGAATTCTCCCATATATTACCCAAGCTTATGGGGGTGGGAACCACCAGAAGACTTCAACGGTCATGGCATTACTGGACTTGGGACACCGTTATTGCTGATATAGGTACGATGACCATAGGTTTAGACTGCAACACTCAATTCCATTTGAGTACAAGAAGCCTTCCAAAGAAGGATGGGTTCAAAGAAGCCCAGACTGTGAATATTAAAAACATACCTCACTCTTCAATTCCAAGACATTAACAAACATCCACAAGCATCAAGAACACCCAGGAAGACATGACCTCACCATACTAACTGTATAAACTACCAGGAACCATCCTGGAGTGATCAGGATAGGGGATCTTTCAGACAAGAATTCAAAATAATTGTCCATAAGAAGCTCAGTGAACTTCAAAACAATGTGGATAAGGAATTTAGAAACCTGTCAGAGAAATTCAATAAAGAGATTGAAGTAATAGAAAAATCAATTAGAAATTCTAGAGCCTAAAAATTCAATTGACAAAATGAAGAAATGCATCAGCAACTTAAAATAGCAAAAGAAAGAATTAGTACAAAGAATATGTATTTGAAAATACACAGTCAGAAAAGAGAAAGAAAAAAGATTTTTTTTTTTTTATTTTTAAAGCATGCCCACAGGATCTAGAAAATTGCCACAAAAGAGCAAATATAAGAGTTACTGGTCTTAAAGAGAATGTAGAGAGAAATAATGGGGTAGAAAGTTTATTCAAAGAAATAATAAAACAGAATTTTTCAAATCTGGAGAAAGCAGTATTCTGGTACAAGAAGGTCATATAGCACACCAAGCAGATTTAACTCAAACAAGGCTACCTCAATGCCCTTAATATTCAAGCTCCCCAATGTCACAGATAAAGAATAGGTCCTAAGGGAAGGAGAAAAAAATAACATATAAAAGATATCCAATACATCTGGCAGCTGACTTCTCAGGAGAAACTTTACAGGCCAGGTCAGTGTCATGAAATATTCAAAGTGCTGAAGGAAAGAAAAAAAATAACCCTAGAATATTATATTTTGCAAAAATATTCTTCAAATAAGAAGGAAAAGTAAAGGCTTTCCTCACAAAAGACAAACTATCAATATGTTTTTTTTTTTTATTTTCACATGTACATATGTTCATTAGGCTTCCACTTTTTGCCTTCACAAAATTAAAAAGGCTTAAACTTTAACAACAATAACAATGTTTAAGATAGGGACCAGAAGTGAAAACCTTGCAAAGAATGAACGAAGACAAATACATTAAGAAAAGAAATCAGATGATTGCTGCAACAAATTATTAAACAATAATAATAGTAATGCAAAGAAAGTAACATTTACATTGTCAAATAACAGTATGTCTATTATAGGATGCTTTGACTCTGAGGTTCATTATGGAGTCATCAATTAACAACTTCTTATTATTTTTTCCCGAAGTATCAAAGAATAGACAACTATCTTTATTTATAAATAAAGATAAAAGATAATTTCAAAAAATAGATCATGCCAAATCTTATAGAGAATAGAAAAAGAAGAAATATCAAACTATCAATAATGACATTTATTGTGAATGGTCTAAACTCTCCAGTTAAAGACATAGAATGGCTGAATGTCAAAACAAAACAACAACAAAAAAAGTCAACTACATTTTGTTTGCAAGAAACAAATTTCACCTATAAAGCCACATGTAGAGTTAAAATAACGAGATGGAAAAGCTATTTCATTCAAATAGAAAACAGAAAAGAAAAAGAAGCAGGAGTAGCTATTTTTCTAGATGTAAAATAGATTTCAAGATAAAAACTGTATAATGAGACAAAGGATTATAATGATAATGATTATAATGATAAAGGGGTCAATTGAGCCAAAAAGTATAATAATTTTAAGTATATAATCTCCCAATACTGGAGATATATAAAGGCAACATTAATAGAGCTAAAGAAAGAGACAGCTCCTAGTACAATAATTGTTGGAGACCTCAACACTTCAGTTTCAGCTTTGGACAGATCATCTACACAGAAAATCAGCAAAGATACATTGGACTTAATCTGCACTATAGACCAAATGTACATAAGAGATATTTACAAAGTGTTTCATCTGGAAGCTAGAGAATACATGTTATTCTCCACAGCCTGTATGATTCTCAAGGAGATATCATATATTAGGCCACAAAATCAGTATTAAAAATTTCAAAAAAATCCCCGAAATCATACTAAGTGTTTACTATGAACACCTTGGAATGGAATTCAAAACCATTAGAAGAGGAACATTGGAAAATATACCAACACATGTAAATGAAATAATATGCTCCTGAATGATCAATGGATCAATAAAGTAACTAAGAGAAATTTAAAAATTCCTGGAAATAAATGAAATGAAACACAAGTACTGAGTTTCCAGCCATTATAGAAAATATCCCATCAAAGTAAAACTTAAGACTCTATGGCTTCACTACTCAATTCTACCAATCATTTAACAAAGAACTAATACCAATTGTACTTTACTATTTCAAAATATCAAAGAGAAAAGAATACTCCAAAACTCATTCTGTGAGGCTTGTATCACTCTTATACCAAAACCAGACAAAAACACAATAAAAGAAGAAAACTATAGGCCAATATCTACAATGAACGTAGATTCAAAATCCTCAACAAAATACTAGCAACAACACATTAAATGAAAGTAGATCAAATTTGAAAACACATTTGGAAAATTATTCATTTTTTGATGTTTGAATTTTATTTTATTTATTTTTTTAATTTCAGATTATAATGGCAGTACATACATCTTTTTTACACAGTTTTCTTTTGTAGATTTAGAGTCAGAGTTATAGGTGTGCCCTTCACCCAGAAAGTGTGCAATGTACATGTTGGTTGGGAATTTACCCATCCTCATCTCCCCATCCCCCAAATTGAATTTCATTGAGTTTTGCTTCCGTATGGGCATATAGGTGTTGATCAACTAGTTCCAATTTACTGTTGAGTACACATGGTGTTTGTTTTTCCATTCTTTTGAAATTTCTCTGAGAAGAATGGTCTCCAATTCCAACCAGGTGTTACAAAGGATGCTATATTTCCATCTTTTTATGGCTTAATAATATTCCATGGTACACACATACCAATATTTACTAAACCATTCCTGTATTGGTGGGCATTAGGTTGCTTCTACATGTTTGCAATTATGAATTGTACTAAACATTCAAGTGCATGTGTCTTTGTGATGAAAAGTTTCTTTCCTTTGGGTAAATACTTAATAGTGGCCTTTCAGGATCAAATGGTGGGTTTACTTTTAGTTCCTTGAGGAATTTCCATACTACTTTCCATAGAGGTTTTACTAGTTTGCAGTCCCTCTACCAGTGCACAAGTGTTCCTTTCTCTCTGCATCCACACCAGCATCTGTTGCTTTGAAACTTTATGATGTAAGCCATTCTCACTGGGGTTAGGTAATATCTCAGTGCAGTTTGATTTGCATTTCTCTGATGATTAGAGACATGAGAATTTTTTTTTTTTCTTTCTTTCTTTCTTTCTTTCTTTCTTTCTTTCTTTCTTTCTTTCTGTCTGTCTGTCTGTCTGTCTTTCTTTCTTTCTTTCTTTCTTTCTTTCTTTCTTTCTTTCTTTCTTTCTTTCTTTTTATATAGCACTCCTTTGGGGCCTGAAGATTGTAGGATACTAGAGGTAGCACTAAAAAGAACTATCTCGGAGTGTTTGTAATGGGTTTCTGTTGTAATGTGTATTGTCATCTTTTTGTTTCTTCCATGTTATAATAAAGGAAAAATCTGTTTTTTTTATATGTTGTTGTTGTTGTTGGGGATTCATTGAGGGTACAAGAAACCAGGTTACACTGATTGCATTTGTCGAGAATTTTTTTTCATGTGTTTGTTGGCCATTAGTCTATCTTCTTTTTGACAAGTTTCTGTACATGTCTCTTGCCAAATTTGTAATTGGATTACTTGTCTTTTCTTGCTGATTTGCTTAAGTTATTTGTAGATCCTGGTTGTCAGCCCTTTGTTGGATGTTTAGCACGCAAATATCTTCTCCTATTCTATAGGTTGTGTATTTGCTTTGTTGATTGTGTCCTTAGCTTGATGCCTTTGTTTACTGAGGGTATTAAATATATTTGATTTTAGGTCTGCATAGATTACTCTAGTATTTCTATTGTTCCTGTATGAGTGTTATTATTTATTGAAGTGTTTCTATCAATCACATTGCTCCTCCTTGGATAAATCATGTTTCTGTGTTATGTGCCCACTTTCAGAGAGAATATGCTATCTCATGTCTTTTTGTATGCATCCTGGATCATGATTGCTTCCGAGCCATGTTACTAGCATTAGCTTGAACTTTATGGCATCATATCAGTTTTGTTTCTTGTGTAGTGGTGTGGACATCAAGTCCCATTTATATTGTGGCTTTAAAACTGCTTTCATTTTTTTTTTTTTTTTTTCTTTTATTTTTTTATTATGTTTTTTTATTGAAATGCCTTTCCAGTTCTCTGTTTTCTTTTTCTTTCTTTCTTTTTTTTTTTTTTTTGGAGTACAGCTGTGTGTGCATTCTTTTATATAATTTATATTATACTGTATATATGATTTTAATGCAAGCACAAAAAATCCAAAGTCTAACAATGTGAAATATTAACAATGTAATTTTTGATACAATGATGTTGTTACTGAAACTTCTAGATCTGCATGTGTATATTCTAAATATAAGTCTATGTATTTCTATGCTAGATTTCCGCCTAGAATTTTTATGACAGTGTGCTCCACAGCTAGGGTAATTTTTACAAGGTTATTCATAACAGCACTCACCTGTCAATTTTTCTTCTAAATTTCCTGTGGTTGCTTCCCTCTAAAAATGGGAACATTTTCAATTCTATAGTTTGTATCTACTTTTTCTTAGAATAGTATACTGTGAAAATAAAGGACCTGCTTTCTAGTCATAGTTTTAATACTATCTAGCTGTTACACATTAATTAATTATTAATTTTCCCATCTTTAAAAGTAGAAAGCTAGTAATGTTCCCATAAATTTACAGATAATTAATAATCAAAATCAGATAATTTTGATTTCTAATGCCAGGTTGATGTAAGTGGGTTCAGATCCTAGATCAAACTCCTTTAAGCCTCAAAGAGTTGGATAAGTTACAAATCATTAGTATTTTCAAGGGTCCTCTTGCAGACAGCTGGGGCCTACTAATATTTAATAACTTATTCACTTTTTAAGTTGCATCTGAAGCCACTAATCAAAGAATTAATAAGTCTAGAAATTATAAGCTATATTGAAAATAGCAATGAATAGGATAAAATCTGATGGCATCTAAAAGTCATGAGTTTGTATCATATATCTATCCATAACTTCTGTGTTGCTTTGCATAATTAATTTTCCCATGACTTATCTACTTCATGAGTTCCCAGCTATATACTCTCACACTTCGAAATTTAAAATCCAGAAGGTTTCTTAGTAATTTTACTTCCCTTTTCTAACAAATCAATTTCATTTAATGTATATGAGCTTATCTTGATATTGCTGTTTAATGTCAGGTATTCTTGTTCACTGTTTCGTTTTAATCTGATGTTGTATATACAAAGTCTGACAGTGATATGATTAATTTATTTTGTGGGGGCCCTGAATGCAATTTTTGTTTGTTCTTTCTGTATTAAACACTTTAGAGGTTTTGTCCTTGTTTTTACTGTTCTAATGTGTTAGCACCATGTGTTTCAGTGTGGATAGTTATAATTCATACCATTTACCATCTGACTTGCTATTGGGCACTTTATTATTATTTTTTTATTTTTTTATTGTTAAATCATAGCTGTGTACATTAGTGCAATCGCCTGTACCCATTCTAAGATGCAGCGTAGATGTGGCCCCACCCATTACCCTCCCTCCACCAAAACCTCCCCCCTTCCTTCCCCTTCCTTGGCCCTTTCCCCATGGGCACTTTAATATTAAGGACAGGTAGGACATTTTTAGGTCTGGAGAATTTTCGTTCGTGATTTAGTCACTTTTCCTCCTCATATTTCTTCAAATCTCTCCCTCCAGATATCTAACTAGAACAACATTGATATATCTGACCCTATTTTACTAAGGTTCAGTTTTTCTAGTTTACTTTCCAACATTCACTAATTCAATCTGATTTGATAAATGGTACAGGCTCGGCACCCATAGCACAGTGGTTACAGTACCAGCCACATACACCTAGTGTGGTGGGTTTGAACTTGGCCCGAGCCAGCTAAACAACTGCAACAAAGAAAGCCAGGCATTGTGGTAGGTGCCTGTAGTCTCAGTTACTTGGGAGGCCGAGGCAAGAGAATTGCTTAAGCCCAAGAGTTTGAGGTTGCTGTGAGCTGTGACGAGATAGCACTCTATGTAGTGAGACTCTGTCTCAAAAAAAAAAAAAAAGATTCTTTGATTCTTTGGTTTAATGTTATGTGGTAATTTACTAATTAGCAGAGAACGAACATTCTATTCTTCAGCTATGCAATATTAAGTATCTCCCTTCCTCTTTAGTTTTAAAATTACTGTTGTTTAATATTAATATTTTTCTTTCTGTGGTGTTTATCACAGATATTTGAGAATTCACATTTCCACACTCAGCCTTGTTTTGAGAACAACTTTCTTCTGCCTCATGTTTTACCAGGGTCTTACCCTGGCTGAATAAAGGGTTGTCCTCTCTCTGTGAAAGATTTCTTGCTTCTCCTATATGTCTAAAGGCAAACTGAGCTCTTCCCTTCATTTCCAGCCTCAGTACTCAGACTCACTGCTTTAGCACATGATCTTCCTCAAGGTGCTCTGTACATTGGCCAGGCACAGTGGCTCACACGTGTATTCCTAGCACTTTGGGAGGCCCAGATGGGTAGATTTCTTGAGCTCAGGAATATGACACCAGCCTTTAGCATCTCTACTAAAACTGGAAAATTTACCCAGGTGTTGTGTTAGAAGCCTGTAGTCCCAGCCATTTGGGAGGCTGAGGCAAGAGGATCACTTGCACCCAGGATTTGAGGTTACTGTGAGCTGTGATGCCACAGCTCTCTAGCCTGCAGCAACAGTGAGAAACTGTCTCGGGGGGAAATAAAAAGGTGCTCTGGATATATAAAAGAGGCTGGGGGGGAAAACAAACATCGTTGCTCCAAACAAAGGTCCCTAATTAATAACCCCGATGAACATTTCAAGGCCCTCTTTCATTACTTCATGAACTGACTCTGACCTTGGAGTTTCCACAGAGCATTTCTCACCTATTAGTAGCCTCTTTGCATATTTTGAGATCTGATTTTCTTCATCAATGCCATTCTATATACTTTCCACTTCTTAGAAATTTCTCAATATTTCTAGACAACTAGTGATACCTTTCCTGATTTTCCACTGCTTTAATGAATTTTTTCCCTGCAAGTCTTTTTTCCCAATTTCTTGAATATTCATCTGAGTAGAAAGTTAGAAAAGCATGTCCAGTTCACCATCTTGTTCTCAACTCTCATTTATCCATCATCAGATGATTCTTTGCAATCTATTTATTACTTCACACTTGCTGGAAATTGGGCAAGTTATTGCCATAATTGATGAATATGTTCTTATTAACATATAATGCATTAAAACAGAGACAATATGCCCAGAAGTGCCTAGAAAATAATCCCCCTAGCTATAGCCCCCAACCTTCCAGATAGCCCTTAACAAATGTTTGGTGTGTGTGTGGGGGAGAGGGGAGTAATAAAAACTACAGTCCTAGCATCCCATAGCTGAAATAATGTGGAAGCATATAAGTTTTTATATTTTCCCAAGTTTCTTTGCAGAGTTAATCTCCAGTTCATTGTGGTAGCTGGCTTAAGAACACACCCATTATCAGCTATCTTCCCTTCCCAGTCTCACATCACTATGCCTATACTGGTATTCACTGATCCTCCCAAATAGATGATTTACATTTAAATCTTTGGGTAAACTTACTAAACAATCACCATGCATCATATAACCACTGTATTATGAAATGTGTCCAATATGTAATCATTTATTATTTGAATGAAGTAACAAACTAGATATACATATAAGAAGAAACTGTGAATTTTTCCTCGTGTATCATGGTTATTTAAATATGATCATAAAAACAGCAGACACTACAAGAAGTTTTGTTATATAGCACACAGAAGAACATTCAAAGTGTATTTTATGGCATAATAGTCTGGTGAAATGTTTAAATAATAAAGAATTCTGTGAAGATATAATTTAAAAAATTCTACATCCTATATTCCTAGAAATTTGCACTGCATATAAGCATATTAAAAGTAAAGAGAAAGTTTATAATACAAACAAAACAAAAATCTGAAGTTAGTATATTGAAGTAATTTGAAGTAAATTTGAAGCTATTATTTTCTCAAAGTAATATGCCAGCAAAACTCTCTAACGTAATTTCTACTGATGTCCAGTGAAATCAATGTTTTTTGAGCATAATCCTCATCAATAACAATGAAGAAATATGTTATGTTTATCTGTTAGAAGCTCAGTGACATAAATACATAATTCTCAAAAATGCAACCTTGCTTTCATTAGCCAGATAATCTTATCAATCACAAAAACTTAGAGACATTTGTAATTAATTAATAAATCTATTGGCTGCATTAAAAGGAAACTTTGCTTAAAATGGGTGCTTTTTTTTTTTTTTTTTTTTAAGATGGAACCTCAATCTGTCCCCCTGGGTAGAATTCACAGCTCACAGCAACCTCAAACTCCTGGGCTCAAGTGATTCTCCTGCCTCTGCCTCCCAAGTAGCTGGGATTACAGGTGCCCACTACAATGCCTGACTAAAAACGGATCATTTTTAAATTTGGGTCTTAATGCAGATCAAAACCTTTTACATAGACCTGTAAAATTTAATCTTTTTGAAATTTCACTCCAGTTTCTTCTCTGATATCAGAATGGTAACATACTGTTGGGATGACAAAGTTAATGTCTATGTATGCTCCATTAAAAACTGTAAATAAGTTGTTAGTTCAACAGAGAGGTTGCTTTGATTAACTGAATAAATCATTTTTTCAGATAGCTATAATTTTTTTTTTCCCCAAAGATTAAAGAATAAGAGGCTGACTTGAAGGCACTGCCAAGTAAAAAAATATTAGGAGTAGTCCCTTCCCCACTTCTCACAGCCCTAGGAATCCAACAGAAGTTTTTTTGTTGTTGTGTTTTTTTTTTTTTTTTTTTTTTTCTTTTTCTTAATGAACAAATAAACCACACAGATTGTCAACATGGGATGGAGATCTACATCATCCATGAAAAGTGGAAAATTCATGAACCCTACGGACCAAGTTCGGAAGGAATCCCAGAAGAGAAAATTAAAGAAGAACCAAAAACAGTGCATGATGGTATGAGCTACATGCAGTTTTGAAGATGAAGGATCTCAAGCAGATTTTCCCGGACATGGCAAAATTTAATGAAATGGAATTTAACCCAGTACAACAGCCACAGTGAAATGAGAAAGTACTGGATTGAATGGCAGGTCTATTTTTAGATCTCTAATTTAGGACCTTCACATGAAAGCTATTACCCAGTTACAACCTAAGAATAGGGGGAAGGGGGAAAGGGTGGGGAGGGAGGGAGGAGGTGGGTAGAGGGAGGTGGATTAATGGGCTTACACCTGTAGTGGTCTTACAAGGGTATATGTACAACTTGGCAAATGTGGAATGTAAATGTCTTAGCAAAATAACTGGGAAAATGCCAGGAAGGCTATATTAGCCAGTGTGATGAAAATGTGTCAAACGGTCTATGAACCAAGTATATGGTGCCCCATGATCATATTGATGTACACAGCTATGATTTATAATAAAAGAAATAAATAAAAAAAATAAAAATTCCACTTAATCTCCCCCATTTTAGTAGGGGTTAAAAGTGTTCAATCAGTGATTTTTAACAACCAGTCTGTGCATAAACCTCTCTCTGCATTCTTGATTACTTCCTTTGGACAGTGTCCCAGAAGAGGAATTATTGGGTTTGGTGTGCCATCATTTTTGAGACTCTTGATGGACTTTGCCAAATTGATTTTCAATAGGATTCTATTCTCACCAAGTTTCCATGACTTTCCTCTTTTCCTGAATTTTTGCCAGCCTTGGTAGGATGATTTTTTAAAAAAAGGTATTAAAATATTTTTCATTTTGATAAGGAGAATACTAAGTCACTTCTGGCACAATTTCTGTTGAAGAATGATTTTTCAGGGAGAAGCTCTAAGTATAGGTAGGAGGGAGAAAGGCAGATTCAGCTACATGGCCTGTGGTCTGTGTGTAGAAGGGAAAGGATCAGAAGTGAGCATGTAGAAGGCCCAGGTTTCTGCTGTCTTCCAGTGTGGTAGGGGCAGCCCTGTTTGTAGTATGGGCATATTCACTTGGGTAAATTAAATAAAAGAGAGGGAAAGAGCAATAACAATAAAAACAGTGTAGTGATGGTTCTATTCAATGAACATCATCCTAGAGTAAACCTCCAGTGGGAGACCTGAAACTTCCTTTCACTCCAAATCAGTTTCCATGTGTTTCTAGTAGTTGGGACCATCTTGTGACACAGGTAATGCTTTACTGTTTTGAGATATGTATTTCATTTAATACAGTACAGCACAGCCCCAGTATGTAAGCCATCTTCACCTAGCATCTAATTTCTACTTCATGCACTAAGCTGGTTTTGTTTTGTTTTTTAAATTTTTATTTTGGAATAATTTTAGATTTACAGACAAGTTCTAAAATACACAGTGTCCTTAAAGTCATCCCTAAAGTCACATCCCTATTTTTGTAAATATTTTATGAAATATTTACAAAATATTCTCTATGGGTTGACAACTTCTCTGCAAAATTTTGTCATGAATATTTTGTAAATAAAGGTACATTTAGCTACAATTTCCCCTTTTCTCTATTTATGACAACTTTAGGGACACCCTGTAGCATACACAGTTCTTCTATAACCTTCACCCACCTTCTCCTCACATGGATGTCTTACAAAACCATAATACACTTACTGAAACTAAGAAATTAACACTGGTAGGATGATATTTACTAATCTATAAACATTATTTGAATTTCATCAGTGGTCTCACTTAGAAGGACAAAAGCAGCCCACAACAGCTAGCATGGCCTTCATAGCTTGGCCTTCATGTTCTCTTTGAACATAAATAATTTCTCAAAATGCTCACATCAAACAAGGCCACTCTGTGACCAAGATGGATCAGGACAAAACAAGGCCACTTTGTACTCATATGAGAGAACAAACAACAACATGGAGATTGTTCAAACAATAATGACCAAACATTCCCCATCCTGTTTAATATGAGAACGTGAGTAACCCCTACTGCTTTACTAATTAGAGCATTAGCCATGCTTCACTCCTCTGTCTTATAGATAGTATTTATTGAGATGTGAAATCATAGAATTTCCCTGCCTCCCGACAGCATCTAATCCAGAGCATTCCAAATAAGCAGATACCTAACTCTTTTCGTATATCACCTTCTGTCTTACATGAAAGGTAACATCCTATAAATATGCTCTTGCCCTTTGCTTTTTCCCCCCTCACTTAGCACTGTATTCTGAAAATCATTCCATATCAAGTCACAGAACTCTTCATTTATCTGTACAGCTGCATGGCACTCCATTGTGTGGATGGACTATAGTTTATTTGAGTATTCTCCTATGTACAGGCATTTAGGTTGTTTCCAATATTTTGCAGTTACAATGAATAGCTTTGTTTACTCATTGCAAATTTTGCTTATTTATTACTCAATTGCAAAAAATACCATTGATGTGATGTTTAACTTTGATGCTCTGACTTTTGTGAAGGGGGCTGGTGCAGGATCTGAAGGCAGACATGTCTGCTTCCTGAGCTGGTGCTCCCTCTGCCATGCCACGTTGCTTCCAGAGTCAGAGTCTAGGACTTAGTCCTGGTCACCTGAATGAGATTGGAGTGCTCTTCTTATCTGCTTCTACAAAAAGCTCTCTGGATGGGCCACTTGCACAGGTTATCTCCCCACCATTGTAGGTGGATTCCACTAAGCTGCCTTCTGGAGGGTCATTATATCAGCAAATGTATGGGCTCCCTGCCTGTGTGTTTACCCATATACAGCACACCCCTTCAGCATCTTTCAACAATACCATAAAGAGGGGAAGACAGAGCACAGAGCAGCCTTGTATGCATGTGAGCTCAGCCTCGCCAACGTATGTGACAGTCCTGAAGTGTGTGGAAAAGGCACATTACCTTGAACCAGCAGTGAGGCTGCACTTTCAATGGGCCAAAATGTGGTCCTCATTTCTCTTCATAAACTGAGCATGGAAAAACTTCTTCAGGCTCCCCAAATTACCTGCTTGAGGAGGATTCCCTTCTGAGCTTGGTGGAGAGCCCTGCTGCCTTTCAGGAACCACCTAGATTCTGGGTGGAGGAGGAAAGAAAAGTGGTCTCAATCAGACTGTCTTGCAGCTTCAGCCAACCTGGTGGCTCCTCTGGGATGGAGTGGAGACTTGGGGCAAGGATCAGGGTCTCTTTCAGACAGACAGAGGCTGCTGTGCTTACCTTGGTTGTGCAAGGGGCCCTTTCTGCTCTTTCTCTGTATTTATTGTCAAATATAGAATGCCTGTGTGTGCCAGGAGGAGGGACATTGTGTTATTTACACAGGACTATGGCCCCCCAAGGGTCATTTTTATCCCCCTTTTATGGATAAGGAAAGTCAGGCTTAGAAAGGCTAAGTAACCTGCCCAAGGTTACACAGAAACCAGAAGAGTCATGATTTGATACCATGTCTGTCTGATTCCAGAGCTCTAGATCTTTCTATAAAAGTACAAAAATTCAACAAAGTATTTAATTCTAGAAGAAGTATTCAGGGTCATGAAATCACTTATTGACAAGTCAGATGCTATAGGGAAGGTCTGGAAAAGTAGGAGACCTAAAAATTGTCACTTCATGCAAAATCACATAAACAAGTTTCCTCATTTGAAAAGAACTTGCCTGTGGAGCTGTGGTTTGGCCCTCTTCATATCTGTTGTCAGTGGAGTCTATTTTCATAGATTTTTTTTTTTTTTTTTTTTTTGCCATGGCAAGTGTTAAGTATTTTATATACTACCACTGGCTCCATGCCTACTCCCCTTGGGTGTAGTGGTCAAATGAGACCCCAGCAAATGCCAAGAACACTCTATGTCAAGAGTAAGAAGAATTAGTATCTACAGACACCCAAGGTCAGTTTCATGGGCCTACAACCTACACAGTCACAGAGGGTCTGAGTTTAGTTTAATGTGCTCTGTTGTCTCATCTTGCAGTTCTTTTCTTAAAAAAAATTACTTTCTGCTGGGCACAGTGACTCATGCCTATAATTCTAGCACACTGGCAGGCTGAGATGGGTGGATTGCCTAAGGTCAGGAATTTGAGACCAGCCTGAGCAAAAACAAGACCCCATCTCTAAAAAAAAAAAAAAAGAAAGAAACTAGTTGGGTGTTGTGGCGGGTGCCCGTAGTCCCAGCTACTTAGGAAGTTGAGGCAAGAAGATCACTTGAGCCCAGGAGTTGGAGATTGCTGTGAGCTATGATGTCATAGCATTCTACTAAAGGTGATAAACTGAGACTCTGTCTCAAAAACAAATTAATTTTTTAATTCTTACTTCAGATTAATATGCGGGCACATATTATTAGGTTATATAGTTTGCTTTGTAAAGTTAGAGTCTGAGTTGTACTTGTGTCCTTCACCCAGGAAGTGTGCAATATACCCGTTTGGTGGGAATTTATGCATCCTCCACCTTGAATTTAATTGAATTTAATTATATTCAATTAATACTTGAATTTAATTGGGTTTTTCTCACATGTGAGCATGTAGTTGTTAATCTACTAGTTTCAATTTAGTACTGAGTACATGTGATGTCTGTTTTTCTATTCTCCTGATGCTTCTGTTAGGATAATGTTCTCTAAATCCATCTAGGTTGTTACAAAAGATACAAAATCTTCAGCTTTTTATAGGCTGAGTAGTATTCCATGGTATACATATGACATAATGTATTAATTCATTCATGTGTTAAAGGACACATGAGATGTTACCACATCTTTGTGATTGTGAACTGTGCGCCTACAAACGTTTGAGTGCAGATGTCCTTATGGTAATGTGTCTTTTGTTCTTTCAGGTAGATGCCTAGTAATGGGATTTAAGATCTTGTGATACTTTTAGTTCTTTGAGGAATCTCCATACTTCTTTCCGTAGAGGTTGTACTAGCTTGCAGTTCCACCAACAGTGCAAGAGTGTTCCCTTCTCTCTACACCCACATGAGCATCTGTCACTTTGGGACCTTGTGATGGGGGTCAAAATCAAAGCAGTTTTGATTTGCATTTCTCTGATGATTAGAGATGATGAACATTTTCACATGTATTTGCTGGCTATTCATCTGTCCTCATGAGAAAAGATTCTGCTCACATCTCTTCCCTAGTTTTTAAGTTTGCTCTTTTCTTGATGATTTGCATGAGTTCTTTGTAGATTCTGGTTGTTAACCCTTTGTTGGATTTATAGCATGCATATATCTTCTCCCATTCTGAAGGTTGTCTCTCTGATTTGTTGATTGTGTCCTTAGCTGTTCAGAAACTTTTTAACTTGATCAGATCCCATCTGTTTATTTTTGCTGTTGCTGCAATCGTAGTGGAATCTTCTTCATAAGTTCTTTTCCTAGGATGATAAGATTAAAGAGTTTCCTCATACTTTCTTCTAGGGATTTTATAGTTTTGTGTTTTAGATTTAATTTTTCTTTCTTTTTTTTTTTTTTAGAGACAAAGTTTCACTTTGTTGCCCTGGGTAGAGTGCTGTGATGTCACAGCTCACAGCAACCTGTAGCTCTTGGGCTTAGGCGATTCTCTTGCCTCAGCTTCCTAAGTAGCTGGGAATCTAGGCACCTGCCACAACACTCGGCTTTTTTGTTGTTGTTGCAGTCTGACCAGGGCTGGGTTCGAACTTCCCACCCTCAGTATACGGGGCCAGCACTCAACTCACTGAGCCAAGGGTGCCACCCTAGATTTAAATTTTGTATCTATAGTGAGTTAATTTTTATAAGTGGTGAGAGGTGTGGGTCCAGTTTGTGTCCTTTACATATGGCCAACAAGTTCTCCCTGAACCATTTATTGAATAGGGATTCTTTTCCTCAGTGTATGCTTTTGTTTGCTTTGCCAAAGATCAGATGGTCATATGAAGCTGGTTTCTTCTCTTTTTTTTTTTTTGGCTGGTGCTGGGTTTGAACCTGTGACCTCTGGCATATGGGGCCGGTGCCCCACTCCTTTGAGTCACAGGCACCACCCCATGAAGCTGGTTTCATCTCTAGAGTCTTTGTTTTGTTCCAAAAATATGTTTCTATTTTTATTTTGGGACAGAATCTCACTATATCACCCTCTGTAGAGTATTGTCACATCACAGCTTACAGCAACCTCAAACTCTTGGGCTTAAGCAATTCTCTTGCCTCAGCCTCCCGAGTAGCTGGACTACAGGTGCTCGCCACAACACCCAGCTATTTTTGTTGTTTATAGTAGTTGTCAATGTTGTTTGGCAGGCCCTAGCCTGGTGCAAACCCACCAGCCCTGGTGTACGTGGCTGACACCCTACCCAGTGAGCTGCAGCGCCGAGCCAGCTACTCACTTTCTGTCTCCACCCCACCCTGGTTCCAGATCCCTGCATGGAGAGATTCTTTAACTTTAGGTTCTGAATCTTCTTATGTTCAAGGTATTCCAAGTCAAATCAGAATCAGTATTCACTCAGATCTACTTCCTGAGCATCTCAGATAGTAGGAAGACAGTGGTAAAGGACATAAGTGCTTGTCCTTGAAGATGCCACAGCCCACCGGGCACCTGGGTGAGGAAGAAGGAGGTAGACGTCTGATAGAGACACACGTGGTGCTTTGCAGGCACATGGAAGAGGCGTGTGTGACCCAGCCAGGTGCTTAGAGGCAGGAGGAGGTGCCAGCAGAGATACTGGGAACATAACCGCAGGGAAAGCTATTCTCAGGGCGCTTGTATTGCAGGTCTGTAACGTTGGGTAGGTGACCTCACTTCTCTAAACTGAAGTTTCCCACCCACGATGTGGGCACGATAATTACACATATCTGCCTTAGTATTGCTGGAAAGACTAGAAGCATGCCTGGCACAAACGAATGTGTTTCTCCTATTTGTTGCTGTATGTAAATATTTTAATCATAAGAAAACATGATTGTCTAGGAAACTTCAAGCATGTTAGATAATTCAGCGTAGGTAGACCAGGGACAAGTAATGAAGCATCTCATGGGCTTTGCTAAGGAGCTGAAACAGAGGTGGTCCCCTCCAGGGTGACATCCTGTTGTCGCTAAGCTCGTTCCCTTCCCTTAAGCAGACAGCCTGCCTTTTTCAGTCCATATTCCAAAAAGAACTTCAGACAAACTTCTGTTAGCACTGTTCAGTGATTCTGTAGCCAGACATTCAGTGTCTTGGGGAGCAGGGGACCTCTCTCCATCCCCTGGTTCCCATCCTGCCACACGGTCCTGGACAGAGGGTTTCATCAGCCAGTGGTACTGTCAGTGTGTCCACTGAAGCTGGCACACCTGCACAGCTGCTGGCAGAACCACGTTTCAGAGGGTCCTGCTCCCTCCCTATTAAATAATAAATAAATATATATATAAATATTTATTATTTAATAACTAATAAAGTGTATTGTTTCTATGCAAGTAATATATATACTATTTCTGTTGATTTTAATTGTTCTATAGGGTTAGAGAGGAAGAAAATCCACCCTTCTTTTTAAAATAACAATGTTTTGGCTGGGCACGGTGGCTTGTGCCTGTAATCCTAGCACTCTGGGAGGCCAAGGCAGGTGGATTGCCTGAATTCACAGGTTCAAGATCAGCCTGAGCAAGAGTGAGACCTCATCTCCAAAAATAGCCGGGTGTTGTGGTGGACACCTATAGTCCCAGCTACTTGGGAGACTAAGGCAAGAGGATTGCTGAAGCCCAAGAGTTTGAGCTTGTTGTGAGCTATGACACCACAGCTCTATACCAAGGGTGACACAGTGAGACTCTGTCTCAAAAAAATAAATTAATAAAATAAAATAACAATGTTTTATGCTTGATTCTGCTTCTATCTTTGATAGGGAAAGGCTGATGATCACTTTTTAGTCTAAATTTCATCTGTCCTTACCTAATGGAGAGTCCTGTGCAGGTGCAGGTGACTCTGACTGGGGTTCCTATTTAACACGTCTCTCCTTCTGTCAGTGATCAGCACCCATTCCTGAATTTGCTTTTCAGATCTTAGCATGGCAAGTCCGTCAGTGCCGTGCTCTTAACAGTTCCGTGGCACTGAACTGTTTTCCTTTTCACATTCCGTACGGTATTCAATAATTTATATGAGATATAAATGAATTGTAAAATAGGCTTTGTGTTAGGAAATTTTGCCCAGCTATAGGCTAATCTAAATCTTTTGAGCACCTTTAAGATAGGCTAGGCTAAGCTCTGTTTGTTAGATTAAGTGTATTAAATGCATTTTCAACTTAACAATATTTTCGAAACTTAGTTTACGATGGGTTTATCTGGATGTAACCACATTGCAAGTTGAGGAGCAGTTGTATGAGTTTAATTTCCCAGTAGAAATGAGTATGAGATATTCACTTCTGTAGCCATTGGCTACAGTGGGAAATGTGAAGTTGGAAAACCAAAATATGTCCTTTATTTAATAAATAATACTTGTGTTTGGTATGAAAACTAAATTTTTGATAGCAGAGACAAAGAAAAGTTGATCTTAATTCCAGCGATACCCCCAATACCCACAGGCAATGGTTTGTACTGTTCTTGGTGTGTATTTTTCCAGAATAGTCTATGCATAGGTGTAAAGCAGATATAGTTTTTAGTTATCACTTTTTTACATATAAAATATTAAACTGTTCTCTGCCTTCCTTGTTGAATATGTCTTATAATCCATTTTGTTTTATTTTATACTATAAAATTTCTTGTTCTCTTTATTGGCTGAATATATTAATGAGGCATCATTTAAACATCTACTGACTGACATGTATTTGTTTCCAATTTTTTGCTCTAATTAAAGTCAGTACTAGAAACAGACTTACATTTCTGTCTTTGAACACATCTGTAGAATAAGTTTCTAAAATAGATTTACTAAGTCACTGCATTTTTAATAGAAGTCACTCTTTTGTTTCCCATAGAGTTTTTAAGACATATCTCAATATGATTCTCTGAAGGAAACTTGGACTTTAAATGCTATATATATTCATTATGGTGTATAAGTTCAGCTTCCCTAGTTACACAGAACATTCATCTTCTCCAACGTGGGTTTAAAATGGTCTTTTATGTGAACACAGCCCGACACCCGGCCTGAGATGGGCTAATCCTGTGTATGGAGGAGTGAGGAGGCACAGGGTGTGCTGGGTCCAGCATGATCCCCAGGGTGCTGATTTCTTACAGGGAGAGCAGAGAGTCTCATGACCCTTCCTCCGACTCACGTCGGCATCCTCTCCCTCCTGGAACCTGTTTATATTAGCAGATGTACGTTTAAGGTCTGGCCCACAGTGAGGCAGGCTTTGTGCTAAGCTCGATGCCCAAACTCTCCTCTCTAGTTATGCAGACCATGCCAGGATTCAAGGTCCCTTCTCTCCTGTAGTCAAGAGATCCCCCTTTTCTCTCCTGCAGAGAGTCCTGGCTGATGGCACTAGACTGGTGGTGGCTCCTTGAAACTGCCAGTTAGCATCGTGTGGGTTGTGCTTTGCTACCAGGAAGCTCCTTGAGGGTCATAAAAGAGTCTGTAACATTTTATAAACTTTAAAGCGTCCAATCACGAGCCATCTGTCACAAGCCATCTTAGAAACACTCAGTAGTCAATAGATTTACTTACTATGAGTTTAACTTTTTAAGCATTACCTTTACAGTAACAGGGTGCGTCTCCATCTCAGCAGTGCTGAGACACTCAGTGTGTCTCTGGCATTCTACAGTGATAAAAGTCTAGATGTAGGCAGAGACAGTGCACAGGACAAAGCAACAAACTCAGTGGAAGAAGGACAGGAAGTGAAACCTGAGTGGGGTTTTGAAAGTTTAAGTGTTGCAAGGCACGGAGAAAAATGTTAGATACATCAGCTGATACAGGTCTGAGAGGGGCGGTCACTAGACAGGCTGATACAGGTCTGAGAGGGGCAGTCACTAGACAGGCTGATACGGTGTGAAAGGGGCAGTCACTAGACAGGCTGATACAATGTGAGAGGAACAGTCACTAGACAGGCTGATACGGTGTGAGAGGGGCAGTCACTAGAAAGGCTGATACGGGTGTGAGAGGGGCAGTGACTAGACAGGCTGATACGGTGTGAGAGGGGCAGTCACTAGACAGGATGATACGGGTGTGAGAGGGGCAGTGACTGAGACTTGGGTTGTGTTTGGGGACGTATAAGTAGGTGCTATAGAGAAAAGAAGGGAGATCCCTCTGGAGAGGTATTAGTAGGAAGGGTTGGGTCCTGGGAGCTGTGAGCAATGTCTGAGTTGCTTTGGGCACCCTTTTCAGTGGTGAGTAGTTACCTGGGACAGGGAGTAGGTGACCAGAGCTGTGTGAAGTAAATGCCACCGTGGATACTTCACTAAGAGTGGAACTTTTTTCTTCCTTATTGCCACCCAGTTTTTGAAGTAACAAGAGTTATGCTTTGTATAGCACATCAAAATAAGTGATCTGGGGTTAGTTAATAAAAAATTTAAAAATATGTCTGAAAGTTCAGTCTCTTATCAGACGACAAGAATGCAAGGACTTTGCCAGAGGGGATTAATAGGAACTCATTTTCTATTTCAATATTAAAGATTTCATGTAAAACAAAGCGCTGCCTTTGTGAAACCAGCCCCGTAAGTGTCATGTAAAGGACATTATTGCAATCATCACATAATTCATCATTCATCTGTCTTTACTGGACACAAATATTTTATGCCTTTAATTTTAACAACTCTCTCTTGCATTGTTTTCCATAAATATATTTGTATTAAATTTCTATTTGCCTGCTTCCTGTAAACTCTGACATTCTCAACAGAGCATATAATTATCATTAATTTCTCGATATATACACATGTATTTTATTTTCCTCTCTTTCAGGAACTTTCCTTCTATTATGGACTGCTAGAGAACAGACAACTCACCAGCGTGCCTGGTCCACAGTGAAGCTACTTGAAAATCATCTTAATTAATGTTTTTGGTTTACACAATTTTGTTTTGTGTGAAATGTTTTTATAAGATGGCTATCTTTTTAATTTCAAAAGCCCTTTTTTAAGAAAAAGAAAGAAAATCCATCTTATTTTGTTGTCTCCTAATAACAAAAAAAAAAAAAAAAAGTGATTTGTAGAGTAGTTAATAAAGGCTGCCTGTTGAAATCTCTCCTACTTGAATATAAACCTAAAAAACAAAGTCTTGTTATTTCAGCACAGCCCTAAATTTTTCACACATGAGGTCCACATTCAGCGGCAACTCATTGTGAGAAGTCAAGAGTCTGTAGAAATTCCACATTTGCAAGTGATTTATCCATCTCGGTTATGGACCAATAAACATGAAAGTGCTATGCCAAAAGCGTTCTGTCACATAAAAGGTTAATTATAGAGGCCTCCGTGGGAAGCAGAGTGGCGCTGACAGACTAGACCCTGGTGTTCATGGAACATAAAGGTCATAATCCCTGTGGACAGTATTATTCTTTTTTCATCATTTACTGGTGCGTTGTGATTTTAATTCAATACGCCCCAGGAGGATGTGTTCTATTTCTTCTGTTAGAGTCTCGCACTTGTTTCCTGGTTCTGGAATTTCTTAAACAGCCTAGTGCATTGTTAAACTGTCACTTTCCTACCTCAAAGACACATTTCCTCAATGTATTCACTTTTTACAGCGTACAATGTTTGGAGCCTTGTGTTAACCACAGAATGACTTGGAATAGTTTAGCTTTTTCTTACCCTCTTATGCTGCATCCTAAAACAATTCACTTGTACCTTTCTATGTGTCCAGCACACATTTCTCCATCTCAGAAACACACAAAACACGGGCCTCTGTGTTAGTGGGAGCAGTGGCCACCTGTGGCGCTCAGGGCTCGTGAGCGAGTGAAGGGCGTCGTTGCATCACAGGGCACGCCGAGGTCTGTGGGCAGTGGGGGCAACTCAGTGTGCACTTGGGTTTGGAATTTCAAACAAAGAAATTTAGAACCAGACTATGAAACGTGGGAAAGAACTCAAACTCTGTGTGCATCCTTTCCACAGTTGATTCCCCGATACGAGCGAGTCACAGGCTGCCAGCAAACTCCCGTGGATGGACCTGCCGGCTCATCTCCTGTCTGTCCACTCTCACTACTGTGATTTTGGCTTCCTCTTTTACTGCCTGCATGACTTAATTTCATTCCACATGTATTATTGAGAATATCTGACATTCTGGGCACTGTTCTACATACTAGAAAGAGCCGGGGACAAAACAGGAATCCCATCCTGGAGAAGCTTGCATTCCAGTGGGAGGACAGGCAAGCACCCACAAAACGGGGACACTGGGAGATGAGAGGGACACAGAGGAAGAGCACAGTTAATAGGAAGGGTTTGGTTTTAACCTGAGTGTCAGAGGAACAATAAGTGACATTTTAGCGTGACCTAAAAAGGTAAACTACATTGAGGAACTAGCAAGTGCAAAGGTCTTGAGGTGAGATCTCCGTGGGTGCCTGCAACCAGCAAGAACACCAGCGCAGAAGAAGTGGGATGAACAAGAGTGATGGGGAATAACACGAAATCAGGGAGCTTCCCGACTGGGGACCTGAGCACACAGGGCCATTTCTTGGGAAGATGGGGGAGGATTTGAGCAGAGGGCTAGGATGGTCCAGGGTGTGCCTGGATAGTCACTCTGCAATGACTTGCAAGTAGGCTGTGGAGCAAGCAAGGTGAAGGCGGCTGCCAGGAGGTCAGGGGAATGCTGGCATCCTCCAGGCCGGCAGCAGCGTAAGTGTTAAGAACTGTAGATGTCACTGTACTTTGAAAACAGAGCCAGTAGGACTTAGGACGTAGTGCACAGATCGGTGGGTTGTGACGTACAGAAAATAGAAAGTTGAGTGATGCAAAGATTTTGGCCCAGGGCCATGGAAAAATAAAATGGCCTTTTTCTGACATGGAAAGATTATAGGAGAGCCAGGTGATATGTTAAGTTTGAGATATAAATTGAGAGTAGGGGGCAGATCTCAGCTGGAGACATTTGAGCACCAGTATATGAACAAATGTCCTTTAAAGCTATAGTGTGAGTGAGGAGATCAGAGAACAGACCCACAGAATGTTACATCACTAGAGAAACCGGAAAAGACCCGGGCGCTGCCGTGAGTGAGGTAGGGACAGAACCGAGAGTAAGGCCCCGGAAGGCATCTGAAGAAAGGGTTTCCGGGGTAAGGGACAAGGTCCCTGCTGCTCAAAGGTCAAGTGAGACGAGGCCAGAGGACAGAACACAAGACGGAAAAGCAAAATGGTCCCTGGTGGCCCTGGTTGCCTTTATAGAGTGAAGTCTTGGGACAGAGTCAAGAAAGAATCGGAGGAGAGGAATTAGTCGCCTCATTTCAAGGACCTCGCTTTAAGGAATTGTAGAGTGTAGAGTTGAGAAACTGAGCATGTAGGACAGAGAGGCCAGGGTTGCTGGAGGACGTCCGTGGTGGGTCTAGACACAGGGAGGGGTTGGGTGCCACAGCGCCTAGCAGCCAGCACTCCGCGTGCCAGCAGGGAGCACACTCCATGTGCCGGCCATGGGTGCACTCCACATGCCAGCAATCAGCACACTCCGCGTGCCAGCCACCGGCACACTCCACATGCCAGCAGGCCGCCTTGTACCTGGTGGCGTCTGGGAACCACAGGCTCTCCTGCAACACAGCGGCATGTCTGCCACTGTGACCCAACCCTCAGGAGCGCCCTAGAGCTCTCAAGCTAATTTCCGCGGCTTGTTGCCCCTGTTCTTTCCTAGTTGGCCTTCCACTTACCTCTTCAGCCTTCACATCACACTGCGGTAAGGATCAGGTCAATGCTGACTTCTGCGTCATCCTTACCATTGCCATCTGTGGGCATCTTGACGATTTTCCTGATCTTGGTGGAATGGTCAGAAACAGACGTTTGTGGTATTATGTTAGCAGATTCTGGATTTTATTTAAATCAGGTTTTGCTGCCCTCCTCACTGCCAGGGAGAGAAGTGTTCACAGTGACAAGAGGCAAGGACAAGGGAAGGAGGTCACTGCTGGGCAAGGCCGGGCAAGGCTGGGAGTTCCAGCTCTCACAGGCCTCTGACACCACCCAGCGGAAGGGAGTGGGCGCCTCCTTCTGCCAGGTGGGGACGGAGGTCCAAGCTCCCTGCATGGGCCCCACGGCCACCACACGCTCCCCCACACACGTGTTCTTTCTTCACGGGCCCCTGGCAGTGGGGGCTCCTCAGATGGGCTGGTCTTCCGGCCGCCCCTTCATGTGTGTCCTGTCAGCCGGCCCACCTCACTTCTTTAGCCAACTTTTTCAGTACGTAGAACATAAAGAAAATTAATATTAAATACATATGGAACTCTCAGGTGAGGGAAGAAGGCCCAGCCCCACTGAGTTGACCCAAAAGCTGAAGGAAGTCACCATATTTGTACACCTGGGACCCATTTGGAACAGCACGGGGGTTTGGGGAGTTCAAGATTCTAGCTGGTTCCTGCTCATCCTGTAAGACTCAGACTGGAATGTCTAACCGCAGCAGCGCACACTCACACCGCTGGCTGTGCCACACTCATCGGCTTCCGCTCCTGTCCATCCACTGGGCTTGCAGCCCTTATCCTCACTGCCTTTCCTCAGGACTGCTACAACAAAATGCCATAGATGTATTGCTTACAGTTTGGGGGGCTGGAGAGTCCAAGGTTGAGGTGCCAGCAGATTTGGTGTCTGGCGAAACTTGCTCTGGGCTTCAAAGACGGCACCTTCTGTTCTATGTCCTCACGTGGAAGGAGGGAGAAGGGAGCTCAGTGGAGCCTCTTCCTGGGGGTGGAGCCCTCATGACCTGGTTACCACCCAAAGCCCCATCCCTATACACCGTGACATTGGATGCTGGGTTTCAACACAGGAATTTTGGAGGAACACCACCAGGTACAGCATAGCACCCCTGGGGAACAGGACTTCATTCTCAGTGACTATATTCCCAACTCTTAGCCTGATGATAGCAAGTGCTCATGAATGTTTACACATACACTGTGGCTTTCAGGGACATGGGTGTCAGTAAGAGTTATTCAGCAGGAAGAATAACTGAACAGAAGGCAGGATGACGTAACCATTCTAGTAGTATTTGATTTTAAAGGATCTAATCAACTTACTGTGGCTTAAAAGATAACAGCTAATGCTGTTCAGAAAGTCAGAATCGTGATGGTGTCTGTGGTCCCTGTCTCAGCCCCGCATTTGCCTGTCAAAATGCACATTTTGACCTCAACTCTGGGAGACCCTGCAGTGCAGTGCTGCAGAAAGCAGCCTTGGACTCAAACTCGTACTACCCAGAGCTGATACCCTGGTGTTTTAGTTACACACTGCTGTGCAGGAAACTAGTCCAGAACTTAGCAGCTAAAAAAAGTGGACACTTACAATGTCATACATTTCCGAGTGTCAGGAATCACGGATCCGTTCTGGCCCAGAGCGTCTCATGAGGTCACAGTCACATGGTCAGCCAGGGCTGCAGTCACTGGAGGCCTGGCTGGGGCTAGAGCGTCCACTTGCACCTTCACTCACGTGGCTGTGGGCAGACATCTCTGTTCCTTGCCGCGTGGTCCCCATAGGCTGCCTGAGAGCCCTCACCACGTGATGCCTGGCCTCCCCCAGGGAGGGGCACAGGAAAAGTGGAGTCCACAGGTGACACAGCACAAGGCAGAAGGCACAGACTTTCAGATGTGACACAGCACGGCTTCTATCACATGCTACTGGCCAAGCACTCCTGCCGGTCAGCAGGGGAGCCACCACATGGGGCGTGAACCCTGAGGTCAGGGCACTGGGCCCATCGTGGAGGCTGGCTCCCAGGTTAGGCACGTACTCTGCACCTCTGTGCCTTAGTGCCTCCCCCCCGGAATGGGCCATGCGTACCAAGGCCTGACACAGAATAGATACCTGAGAGGTGTTAGCACTACTGTCACGCAGTTTCCTCGAAGCACACACTGCCAGTGTGGGGAGTGGACGCCACCCCTGCCCTCCTGCCCCGCAGTTCCACTGCTCCCAGACCTCAGCTGCCGGATCCACGTTCTCCTCCCCATCCTGCAAAAGGAGACCATGCTGTTTCTGCAAGATAACTGTGGCAAAAGCCACGCTCCTTGGGGTCTTAACTTGCCTCTTCGCCATTTTCTCTTTGCCCTTCATCAGATCAATCTTCTGAAGTGTGCTGCCTGATTGCCTCCAGGGTAAAGTTCAAGCTTCCTGGCCTGGCCCTCCAGGCCTTCCCGGAGGGCCCGGCCTCCCTCTGGCCACACTGGACTCAGGGAGTTCAGACACCACTGTTCACCCACTCACGTCTGTGCCCTGTTCTTTCCCAGGGCAGCCTGGGTGCAGCTCTCCTGCAGTTTCCCTCCATGGTGAACGCTTCTGAGACCCCTCTCAGAGGTGCTCCTCCATTGTGCTCCCCCAGAACCTGGGACTTGCATCTCGCAGAGGTTTCACGCTTACCAGTCACCTGTGTCTGCCCTGCCCTGTCACTGGACCCCGAGCATCCGCATTCCATAGGTACCTCCCATCTTCTTTTTATTAAATCATAAACACATAGAAGGTGCCTCCCATTGTCTGGGTGCAGGGAGTGTGGAAATCTCGGGGTGCTGGGGGTTGACTGCAGCGCGTGGTGAGGAGAGGGGGGCTTATGTTGCACGAGCACCTTTTAAGACCCACTGAAGTAGGAGCATCTTCCCCAGAACTACACAGGTTTGTGTGGCCTTGACTTGATGAAAAACAGACTAGCGGTGAAACGGCCTCTCCCAGGTCTCACAGCCTCTTGAAGGTGGGGTGACGGGCTGAGTCCAGGCTGGTGGCAAAGCCCTGGGCTCGTTTGCTGAATAGTCTTTGGGAGTGTAATGGCCCTCAATAACAAGGCAGTCTAGACATGTTTTTATAGCACAAAGGAGTCCACTTCTGTTAATATGATGCCTTGTTGATGAGAGAAATGCTTCCTGCATCCCCTGAAGACATTTAGATCGTTTTACAAATGGGAGAGATGTTGCAACTTCAGAGATTGGTGACGTTTCCCCGCTCAGAATCCCTTCCAAAGTCCCAAGCACCGCTGGCCGGTGAAGGGCCTGTTTAGACAATCCATCAAAATAGCCAGCTCTGCAGTAAAACAAGGCAGTCTGCTAGCACAGGGAGAAAGTTCACAAGTCTGTCCTGTTCAGGTGGCATTTGGGGATGTTTAGCCATCTTTCCTCTGAGGTACCAAACAGAGGTGGAGAAATAAAATAGAAAATTAACAGACTGGCCCCCAACATGGGCCTCACCACTAGGGCCTTTCCCAACTGCCACTGCATTTCTGGCGCTGTGTTGCCAGGGCCACGCGTCTGCAGCTGCCCAGGGTGCCCCTGGTTTCTCTCTCTCTCTCTCTCTCTCTCTCTCTCTCTGTCTCTCTCTGTCTCTCTCTGTCTCTCTCTGTCTCTCTCTCTCTCTGTCTCTCTCTCTGTCTCTCTCTGTCTCTCTCTGTCTCTCTCTGTCTCTCTCTCTCTGTCATGTGCAGGGATCCCTTTGGAAACTGCCCCTGCCTCCCTCACAGGCACCCTTCTGCGTCCCGCCCTCCCCTCTTCCTGAGTCCACACGTACGCCCCCTCCCTGCTGAGCGTGGCTCCCTGGGGTTAGCCCAACCCGCTAAATCCTGCTGCCAGTCGGTCTCTGCTGCAAGGTCCTGGTGCTGCCTTGGTCATGTGGTGCGGGTCCCCCTCTATAGCAGCACCCCCCGCCCAGCAGCAGAATGAGGACTCACACCTGCCCTTGCCACCCACATTGCCAGGTCAGGGATCACCTGTGCCAGGTGCAGGAGCTTAGAGAGACAGACACACCTGCCCTCAGCATCTCATAGTCTTGGAGGGAGGCAGCAGGGAGGCAGCAGGGAGGGTGGAGAAGAGCGTCAGGAACACACCCTCTGAAAACCAGAAATCAGACAAAGAGCACTTAGAATCTCTAGTCTGAAGTGATGTTTCAGCTGAAGGAAATTCAGGATGATGTCCTCAAACAGAATGCTTTCATGTGCTCATTTGTTCTCCGCCCTTCACTTCCAAAACTACAGCCCTAGGGAATTTTCCGACAGCTGTCAAGGGGAGATCAGTGTCCATGCCCACAAGGAAAAGAGCGTGCAGGCAAAGGGAACTGTGTCTTCTTCTCTTTCTGGGCATGAACCAAATCTGTAAAGTCATGATTTCCAAAGATGTCGAAAGATGATCACAGAGGCAAGACCGGAAGTCTTCAAAAGCGGGAAGGGAAAGGCAGAATCCCTGAGTGCCCTGCTTCCTGGCCTCTGGCCGTCGCAGCGTGGTCAGTGGAGAAGGCTTAAAATCCCAAACCGCTCTAGCTGCTGAGCCGGTGCCGGGCCCTGGCCTAGAAGCTCTGAGTGGAGAGGGAGGCTGCGTTCAGGATGGAAACCACAGGCTGACTCATACTAAAGAACATCACCATTCCTACCACCACACAGGCTGGACTGGGGCGAGAAGCTCCTTCCACCTCTTAATTCCTTTATCTTAAACCAACTGGCGTAATCATATGGCAGAACGTTTATTTTCCTTGCATCTTTTTCCCTGTACAAATCTATTAGACTGAATAATTGAGGTCAAATTGTAGACACTTGTTTTGCTCTTTCCCATTCAGTGTCATTGAACGATATGCCTATTTCTCTGCTTCCACACAGCCAATCATGCGTTTTCTTTCGGTCGCATAGTGTGTTCGATGATTTTTATTTATTGCCAAATAACTTCATGCAAACATCTCTGTGTTTGCCCTCTCTTGGCAAAGCGGATGATCTGTGACTACAGCCTACTTGCCTCGAGCTCACCAGAGCTATTGGCTGCTGGGGCAGCCAGCGTGCAGCCCAGGCCCAGCCCGGTCCCCACCGTTCTATCACTGCCCACCCATCCTGCTTAGGCTTTCACTGGCCTCTGTAGTTGTCATCCAGGCCCAGGCTGTGAGGCCTTACCCCATATTCCCTAGTGGCACAAGGATGACAAATTAGCTAGAAGTTGCAATCCAGCCCTCTAATTCTGTACCACAGTAAAATGGCTCCTCGAACCACTGGGTAAAATGTACTTCTTACACCTGTCTGCTGGCTCCCTGTCCATGAGCAGGACTCTGATGGCTGCAGCAACTGCTCCACTCCATTCCCTGGGGGTGCCTGCCCTCCCCTTGCTGACAGCCAGCAGCAAGGTCATCCCCCATCTCCTGTTGGGGGGAGGCGTGGCCATACCAACTACAAGCAACAGAAGAACTCCCACCCCCTGAGCAAGTAGCCCCCCATCCTGGCCACCCAGCATCCTAGTCTCCTGACCAGCGCAGCCCTCTGGCGCCTGTGGGGCTTCAGCCTGACCTCCTCCTACTCCTCTCTCAGCGTGGTCACTCCTGCAAGGTTGTAACCTCCAGCACCTCCACAGGACTTTTGGGTCTTGGGCCTCTCTCTGGTGACCCAGGCTGTCATGTTCCTTCATTCTCAGAGGGCACCAAACCCAGACCCAACCCCAGCACTGACACAGGGCAGGTGCTCAAGGCACTCTGGGGAGTGAGAGAGTGATGTCAGCCAGCACCAGAGTCCCCACCTGGTCTGGAGCCTGGAGGGGCACAGTTAGCCTGTGGCATCACAGAGACCTAGGGGAGAACCTCATATCAGCCACTGCCTAAACTGGGTCCCTGATGAGCCATGTGACTGCTCTGAGACTGTGTCCTTGTTAGAAATACCTAGACAGTCAGTAGGATGTTTCTAGAACACAGTGGGTCCTCAATAGTTGTTGTCATTCTGAGAGAAGAGGAGGCTGGGGAGGGAGAGCTGTGAGGGGGACATTCAAGATGAGGAACAGCCAGCGGGCTGGAGCCGCAAGGTGTTTGGGTCTGGGAGTTGGCTGTGCTAGACCCAAACACAAAGGAGCCCTGAGGGGGGGGTTCTCACCTCTCCAAGGACTTTGTCCACCTCTGTGAAGGGCAGAGTCAGAACTCTGCAGAGGGATCCGGGGAGTGCAAAGTGTCTGAGCAGGTGTGGGCTTCTCCAGAGGAGACCCAGTTCAGTTCGATGTAGGCCTGGGAGCACCACCAGGACTGGCGTCACAGAAGAGGGGCAGGAGAGTGGTTGGGCCCCCACCCCACAGTCCCAGCCACTCTTCCAGGTCCCAGGACTCAGGGCTGTCACAGGAGATGATGCCCCTGTGGGTGTGGCAGGTGCAGCATGGTGCCTGCCTGGGCCTGCCTCCCAGCTCAGCTCTCCCATCTCCTGGCCTTGTGATATAGGGAAACCCCAGAGCCCTCTGTGCCTCAGTTTCTTTTGCTGACAAGTGGGAATGGCAGCACTAGCCTGGTGTGGCCTGGGGAAGGAAGGAAAGGGAAGGCTGAGTGGAGACAGCCCTGGGCCTGGCACGCCTCACATGGAGAGGACACTGCCTGAAGTCAACAGCCTGGGTCTGGCCCCTGAGGCCATAGGAAGTGGTGGGGTGGGGAAGAAGGGTGCAGAGAAGCAGAAAGGGGAAAAAGGAAGGAAAACTGGAGCCCCCTCTGCTCTCCCAGGACAGGCACAGACGTGTCTGCTCTGTAATGATTTTCTATCTTGAGGAGGCAGTGCACTCTTTTTGTGACCTGCTTTGTAAATAGATGCTTTGCAGAAATAGATTGGGGCCATCCTGTAGGGCCAGAGGAGAGGTGGGGGGAGGGGATGGGGCACCAACGGCTCAGCCTCCCTGCTCCCTCCAAAATAAGAACTGGGCCCGAGTGAAGAGCCAGGAGAAAATCTATTAGTAGAGGAGACGTACAGAGCCATGCCCGGCTGTGCCCCCTTTTCTGGGACTGTTTTGGGGCATTCACTGCACGGAAGTTGTTTGCTCCATTTTATCACTAGCCTAAATGCTCTGTAAATGCAGCCAAAAAGGGAGGGGAGAGGGTCATCTGGTCGCAGGCAACCCAGTGTGAAAAAGAGGAGCAGAGCAAGACCCAAGAGGAAGAGGAGGGGCCCGAGCTCCGCAGGCACATCCCGTGGGCAGGCGCCGTGCCGGGCGCCGGATGCACGTGGTGTGTGCTCTGACATTCAGTTCCATGGCCCCTGAGCACTGGAAGCCGTGTCCCTGTTTGACTCCTGAGGGACCTGACCTCTGAGATGCTAAGGACCCACCAGAGATCTTTGGCAGGTGAGAGGTAGAGCTAGGACTTGGGCCCCCATCTAGCTCTGCAGGGGACAGGGCCACATCACAGGTCCCAGCCCTGCACCTGTCCTCACTGATGGCAAGTGCAGAGCAATGCCCAATGCCACCTCCAAGCCAAGGTGTCTGAGGAAGAGTCACCTTCTATGCTCAGCCGCTTCCCCTCAGCAGCCAAGGTGAAGGGATCAATTCTGCACCCCAGGAGGGATGAGTAGCTGGCAGGAGCACCCACCAACCCACTCTGGTCCCCAAGGCGAGCAGAAATAGCTCCCTGAGGCCCCCTCTGGGGTGGAAGGGCTTCTTATTTGGTCCCGCCTCTTCGTTCTCCTCACGGCAGGCACTGTGGTCTGTGGTTACTACATTGCACTGTGTGGTTAGGGGTCTTAGGAAAGTTCTAGTGACCCTGCCCACTCCCTGAACCTCAGGGGTCTTACGTGGAAAGTGGAGGGATTGCTCATTGTCCCTTATGGTTCTGGGGTTCTCTGGACCACTCTTCACCCAGCTCAAAGCCATGGGGCGGGCGTGGAGAGGGCAGGGAAGGTGGGGCCACAGGGTCAGTCGGGGTCCCTCACCCCTGCAGAGCCACCAGGCTCCATGGCTCCCATCATGTAACCTTACCCGCCTCAGGTGCCCCACTGAGTATCTAATAGACACTGTCAGTGTCCCTAGCTGGTGCCCTGTCGCCACTCTTGACATCACCAGAAGTTTTCACAGCTCCTTCATGTGCCAATGGCTCTCTGCCTTAAGCACTAAGGTTTTTCCTGCCTTGGGAGTGTATCCATAGAACTGACACCCCCAGGACAAAGTCTCAGCCTATGGGACACAGCATTTGGTAGGTGAATTCACCAGTTTCCTTACTTGTCGGTGGGAGAATTTGGAGGCACATTTCACCCCAATTCTCAGAGCCCCAGCCACCTCAGCAGTGACCATGATTAACACACCCTCCCTCGGCTCTTCTCCCTCACTCTGGCTCCCCATCCTCTCACTGTGCTTCCCAGGATCACCACCCCCCACACGCAAAGGAACTGTTTGCATCCTTTTATGTTAGAGTTTGCTTTGATGAAAACCCAAACTAGTGGACAGAATGATGCCCAGCCCCAGACCCTAATAACTATGAATATGTTACTCTGTATGGTGAAGGGGATTTTGTAGATATGCTTAGTTAAGATATAGGGATGAGAAAATTATTCTGGATTATAGGCGGGGGGACAAAACGTGATCACAAGGGTCCCTCTCAGACAAGGGAAGGGGGTTAGACGTCAGAGAGAGGAGATGTGAGGGTAGATGGGGCAGTCATGTGCTCTGAAGGTAAGGAACAGCGCATGAGCCCAGAAATACGGGAGCCCAGAAATACGACTGGACACAGGTTCTCCTTTGGATCTTCCAGAAGGGAGCAAAATCTTACCAACCCTTTGATTTTAGCTCAGGAAGACTGTCGTTGAAGTAATTTCCTGAAATTCATGATAATACATTTGTGTTGTGTTAAGCCACTAAGTCTGTGGCGATTTGTTACGGTAGCAATAAGAAATTAATACACAAAACTAAGACCACTCAAGCATCCTTGAGTTAACGGACAGAGCTCAAGTTTCTGAATAAAGCTGACCTGCAAGGCTGGTTCTGCTAAGGAGCTGAAAGTCTTGAGGTGAATTACACAATCTCTCTAACTCTGGATTCTCTGACCTGATTTTCTAACAAATTCCTAAGGTTGCTTAAGAGAAAATTCAGCACGAGGTGGATAGTAGGAAGAAGCCGGAGCAATTTACTTTTCATCTCCCTTAAATACCAGCAACATTTTACATTCTGTTTGGAGAAAACACAGCATCTCCTATTAGTTATGTAACTGAATTCATAGAAATGGGTGGATTTTTATCATTTTTATTTGCTTATTTTTGTGCTCTGTCTCGTCCTCCATGAAAGGATCTGGGGATAGTTTCTGGCAATGCGCACATGCTCTACACAAAGATAAAAGGAAAAGGCGAGGCGGTGTGGGGGAGGAGCAGCTGGGGCTGAGGAACCGAGGTGCAGTGAGAGGACAGTGGGGTTGGAGGGCATTATTAATACCGCAAGGTCAAAAATGGGCCCCTGAACATCCCAGCAGCCAAGGCAAAAAGGTCCGAGAGTAACTGCAAGTCTCAACTGACTGAAAGGTCCATCCTTCAGGGTGTGCAGACAGACACACAGGCACCCCATGAGCCTGAGGGGGCAGAAGGCAGGAAGGGGGGACCCAGAAGCCTTTCTGGCAGAGGCAATGTCTGAGCTTCATCTTGCAGGGTGAGGAGAGTTAGAGGTTAGAGGAACAAGGAAGGATTGTCCAGGCAGAGAATGCCGTGAGCTCTGACTGGTGAAGAAGTGGAGAGCACAGGCAGGGCCGCAGCAGGCCTGGTGATGGAAGAGGCTGGGAATGAGGCTAGAAGGTGGGAGAGTCTCGCAACACCTCACTGCCATGCCTAGGAGGGAGAACATGGCTCTGTGGCCAGTGATGGGACACCGGGGGTTGAGGTGGGGGAAGACACATCGTGAGCTCCCCATTCTGGAAGGAGCCACCTGCCATGTGAAGGGGACGGCTGATGACTGGAGACAGTTTAGACCCTCAGCTTGCTCCTTGCCCACTGCTTCAGGTATGGGGTAAATCATCTGAGGGATATTCAGGAAGGAGAGAGGAGTGAGGCTTGCTGCAAGCTTCCAAGGTCACGGTTCTCTCCTGAGCCCCATTCCTTGGCCCTCCTGGCTCGCCCGGTTTCCGCAGCCATAGCCTTGTGGCAGATGGAGCATGAGATAAGTTCCTGGAAACCCACCTGGGCTACCTGGAAACCCCAGCCCTGAAACTGTGACCACCTTGTGCCCAAGACACTCTGCCCAGAGGAGCAGAGTTTCCCTGTGGCCAGAGGATCTTTCCTAAGAGAAGGCCAGCCTGATGCTGGCCCCTCACTGACCCCACTCATTCTTGGGCACTCTGTCCCCTCCTTCTGTGCACAGGTCACACTGGCCCCCGCCTGCCCCTAGGCCTCTTCCCCAGGCTGCAAATATTTCTGACACAAGGAGGTGGGTGGTCGGCCCTGAATAGAAGATGGGTCCACAGAGGCTGGGAGAGTAGTGTGGGCAGGCTCTGACCTGTCTCTGGGATTATAAGAGCAGCACTCTTTCCACTTTCCTAGCTGACAGCCACTGTCCCTGCTCTGGCCAGTCCTACCACCCCAAGCAAGGAGCTTGTGATGACGAACAGGGGCTCTGGACGGGGAGTCAAATCCTGCCTTCACCTCGGGTCTACCCATGTTGCCTTGGGCAGGCCGTGTCCTCTCTGAGGACCTCTGCGTCCTCCTCTGTAGAGCAGAGGTGTGAAATAGCAGCTAATTCAGGGTCGGGGAAAGGACCAAATGAGGTGACCAGTGAAAGAAGCGCAGCACTGAACTTGCACAGCTGCTGTTACCATCGCCCTTGCCTGTCTGCTTTAGCAAGGAGGGCTGCGGGGCAGGCTAAGTGGACGCACCCTGGGGACCCCCCAGCGGGTAAGGGGATCAATAATGTGCCCCACACTCTGCGGATCTCAGCTTCAGACAAGCTGCCAGACTCCCTCCCTCTTCAATGCCAGTTTTTGAGATTTGTACCAGTTAGGAGCCTTTTGTTAGCAAGTGTCAGAACAACCCAGAGCAAGCTGGCTGTCAGCCAAAGGGAAGTATTGATTCAAGTAAGCCGAAAAATCCAGAGGATAGAGCTCACTAGTCTTTTAGATCTGGTCCCTTGGGAGCAGTACCATTCCTGGACTGCCTGTTCCCCAACAGTCTCAAGACAGCTTAGTGTCCTTCCTGATGAAACCTGCTCATTCTTACCCAGCCCACATGCCATGATCCACTCTGATTCAACAGGCTTGGGTTACATACTAGTTCCCCACCAATCACTTTTGTCAGAGATCCTTCCCTGGCCAAGACTCTGTGATCTACTCTGATTGGACAGGCTTGGGTCACATGCCAGCCTCCCAACCAATCACTTTTGTCAGAGATCCTTCTCCAGCCAAGACTGTGTGATCCACTCTGATTGGACAGGCTTGGGTCACATGCCAGCCCCCTCAACCAATCACTCTAGTTAGAGACCCTTGCTGTACCCCCCCAACATGATGGTCTACTATGATTGGACAGGTTGGGGTCACATGCTGGTCCCTTGACCAATCACTGTATATGGATAATGAGGACTCTGATGGGCTGTGTCTCCTCCAGACCCTGGACCAGGCCCTGCTCAAGCTCTTACATACTGAGGCAGAAATGGGACGCAGATGCCACTTGGGATTGAGGTGGACTAGAGTTGACAAGGAAGGTTTAGTTGTGGCCATGGATTTCTGAGTCAAGGCAGGGTTCAAAATAGCTCAGAGACAGGAGAAAGGAACATTGCAGTGGGAGTCAGGGATTAGCTGCTTCTGCAGTTACTTCAGATCACACCTTTCTCAAAAGGAGTCTGCAAACCTGGGGGCCTCTAGGCTATTGTTGTCAGATTGAGCAAGTGAAAATATTGGATTCTCAGTGCAAACTGAATTTCAGATAGATAACAAGTAAGTCTTTAAGTATGCCCTTTGGAATATTTGGGTCATATTTTACCAAGAAGTACCATTGTTTATCTGAAATTCAGACTTATCTCATATTTCATGGGGCATCCCTGAAGTCTAGGCTCTCCCTTGATTTTGAAGCATCTCCAGACCCCTCAAAGAGAGATTAGACTTGTTCTGTGCAGATCTCAGTAGAACTCACACCCACGGCATCTTCCCCCTACTCTGAATGTCAGCAATCTTACAGCAGTTAGAGTTGTCCAGGGGCCCATGACTCAGTCCCCAGGAGGGAAGGAGAAAGGCTTACCACAGTAGGACCCTAAATTCCCAGCAGAAGGGGGTCCCCCAGGGCTGTTTCAGCTGAGCAGAACTCATCTTTTAGAAGACAAACTCTGTGCTGGAATATTTTTCTTTCCTCATCTCTACTTGTGACCAGAGGGGGAGAAGAGGCTGTCTCAAGCTCTAAACTTGGGTCATGGGGAGGCAAAAGTACTGATCAGTCCTTCTAGCCACACGACTAAGTCCACATGCTCCTTTACTGTAGCTTAATTATGAGGAAAATTATTAGTTGCAAGTAACAGAGAACTTCAAATAATTGTTACTTAAGCAAAGAAAATTGTGTTTGTCTCATGCACAAAGAATGTCCGCAAGTAATTCAGATAATGTGGTGCTGGTATGTTGACTCCTTGGGGGACATGAGGCGCCTAGCCTCCCTCTCCATCAACCAAAATACAAACTTTCATCTCAAGAGTCACCTTACAAGCCAAGGACAGCTGCTGGAGGTCTAGCCATTGCCTCCACATTCCATCCTGGCATCAGAAGACAAAAGTGGTTCCTGTGCCAGCTAAGTCTGCACAGCTTCCTGGGAAGTCAGAGGCAACATTTTAGTTTGTATCTTTTTGACCAATGCTTGGCATCCACTCCTGGCTATAGACTTTTAATGGAGTACATAATCTGCACAAAATAATATTAGGAAGAAAGAGAATGCTTCATGACCAGTGACTTCTGCTGTGAGTAACAGAAGATACCACTTGTATGTCTATTCAACTGGCATTGACTTTGCATGGGGTGAGCTGGGACACACATCAGTTTTTCAGTCCTCCCAAGAGTTCAAGCAGGTCCCGTAGTTGCTCCTTCTGGCCATTTTGCCTTTCAGGCTAGTTTCACAAGGCCAGCATTTTTCTAACCCTTTCTCCTAATGGAATCATACCAATATGAACAACTGACGAAAAGGCCACACTCCAGAACTTCCCCAGGACGCTGTCCTGTGCTGGGCCCTGACAAGCTCCCAGTTTGTAAGGAACCGAGTTGGAAAACCACAGGACTCACCAACTGTGGAAGCCCCTGCCTGCTCTGAGGCCAGATGACTCTCAGGGTTGGTCACCCCAGGGTCTCCTTTCTCCAAGGTGACTTCGGGCACAAGCTTGCCAGCTTTCTGGAAGTTTCTATGTATCCTAGGGTGCCCTGCTTAGAGTTGGGAATCCCTTAAGACTTTGGATTTGGGGATTCACTGTTTCCAAACCGTATCATTCCTTGAAGGATAGCACTTGGGGAAGCTTGGGACTCCTTCCTCTCATTCAGAGTCTGGGTCAAGGCCACAGGCAGGCAGAGCACAGCACTGCTGTGGCATGCTATCTGGGTGGAGTCCCTTCCCACAGTGAGAAGGGGAGGACTTGAAGCCATGGTGTCCACCGAGACTCCCTCCTCATTTATACCCCTGCCCTCCCCTCTGAGCAGCTCCTGTCCTCATGGCCTCAAGCTTAAGAGAAAGTGGCTTCTCCCACCACCTTGGAAAACAGCTAGGATGAAAGTGAAGCCTGATGAGGCCCCATGTGTCTACTCTGAAATGGCATCTTGAGGCCTCTACCTCATCTAGCCCTGGCTGCCGACTGAGCCTAGTGGTAGTCACATCTGTCTTCCTCCTGTTTCCTTTGGCCATGGGGATGTCAGTGGGCTGGTGGGGGAGGTTTGTGGAGCACAGACTTGGGGATCCTGCCATCTCAGCCACCTCTGTTCCTTTCCCCAGAAAAGACACACAAGGAGGAGCAGTTAGGAGTGCCTCCTCCCCACACACATCAGGAGAGACTTCGTCATAAATGGGGGTGTCTTCCTCTCCAGGGAGAGCCTCTCCCCATCACCCCATATGGCTGCTTCTGTGACTGTGGGCACCTGTGTATCCTCAGGGCACAGCACACAGTAGGTGCTTCATGCACACTGTGTGGGTGAAGGCCTGGGAGGGGCGAAGGGTGGGGTCAGACAGGGACAGTACATTTGAATGACAGACACCCAGGAAAAAATGAAAAATTACTCTGGAAAAAACACTTGTGTCTTGTTCACTTATTGATGTGTTTACTCATTTATCATTGACAAGACATCTACCCTTTCGCAAGACTTTGAGAAGTCTTACAGTATTAAAACACATATAAAAGAAGCAAAACAAAGAAAACCTATGCAAAATAAAGATCATGTAAAATAAGCAGAAAAAATAAATTCTGCACATTGGCTACGTGGGCTGAGGATGGTTCTGCTCAAACTAGCAGTTCAGCTCTGAGGCTCTGGAGTAAAGAAGGAAGGGAACATGTCCGGTCACTGGGCTGCCCGGCTCAGCAGGTGGAAGGGAAAGCACACGCTTGCCTCCCCCTTCTCTCTCACGGGCTGGCTGGTAGTGTCCATGCTGCAGCCTCCTCCCTGGCTTTGCTAATTAGGAGGATCCTAGCTTTGTCAGTCTGTAGAAGACAGGAAGTGCTTAGTCCAGGGGTTCTCAGACGATGCCACAATCAGCTAGAGGGGAGCACATGTCCCAGAGAATGTGAAGCATATCAGAGTTTGTGGGTTTATTTCCTGTGTTAAAATAATCAAGAGTGGCTTCCAGAGCATTCCCACCACAGCTGCTCTTAGAGGCAGGAGGGAAGGGCAGGGAAAGGGCAGGAGAAGCCGTGGGGCCTGGCAAGGGCTCTTCATCCTGCATCCCTTGGTGTGCTGGCATTGGGAGTGGCCAGAGAGGTCCACTCCCAAATGTGCAGCTCCACGTCACAAACAGGGTGAGCATGGATGCCCCACCCTCACCCAGTTGGGGAGAGAGGGAAGAAGAAGGAAAGGGGTGACGGTCCATCTGCTGCAGGCTACTTTCGTCCCTTTGTGGAGCTCCAGTCACATGGCTCAAGGGAAAGTGGGGGAGCCATTAGGGAGCAGGGCAGATGGGGTGAAGGTCCTGCATCTGTTGGAGGCCAGAACGGCTGGCCAGTTGGGGAGGGAGCAGGGACAATGCCCAGCTCCACCACAGCCCTTCCCTCCCCTTAGGAGTGCCCACCTTGCCCCACCTTTGCTGTAAGAATACCATCCCTCTCCTACTTCTCCTCCTAGAACAGCCCTGAGAAATGGTTTTGCCTTTGCTTGCACACCCATGATGATGGAGAGCTCTCTGTCTCTCTGAAGCAGCTCGTTCCTGGTCGGGCAGCCCTGGCAAGACAGTGTGAAAAGTGTTCAGAAGAGTCTGGCATGGGAGATGCGAACTGGAGGAGGGGCGTGCATCTCAGCAGTGTTTCTGTCATCAGCCACAGACACTGTCGTGCTCGGCACACTCTATGTGCTTACCAGGCATGTGCGGGTGGAAATGAGGGGGGGACAGGAGAGGAAAGCAGCAGGGACGGTAGAAAGGTAGCACTGCCCTACACTGGCCCCAAACTCGCTTTCCTTTGCATCTGAAGACTGGCCTCTGCTCTGTAGAGAGCAGATCCAACTTTCCTTCAGCTGACAGCCCTTCCAGGTTGTGAAGGTAAAATCACTGTCTGACCTCCCAAGAATGTTCCGGGCTGAGGCTCCCCCCATGCCTAACTTCCACCCCTGCCCATGCTGGTCCAGGGAACCCGGGAACAATAACAGTGGTAACAGTCCCGTGCCGCACGTGGGTCTGATGATTTTATGGCATGAACTCATGAAATCTTCATGGTCTACCAGACCGATGCCATCATTACTGCCATATTGCAGATGAGAAAATGACAGATGGGTCAGAGGGTGCCCCCGGCCCCCGTAAGTGCTGGGGTGGGGTTCAGGTCCATGCAGCCGGGTTTGGGACGGGCAGGCCAGGAGGTACTTCAGCCCCAGGCACTTGTCTTGTTCCTTCCATGGCGTCTTGGGCTCCTGATAACCCTGCGTGAGGGTGAGCTGGGACCCCTCATTCAAGGGGGTCCTGAGGCTAATGAACTTCCCAAACCGTAAATCTGCTGCTTTGTAACAGACCTGGGACCTCTGTCCTCTTCACCCAAGTCGGGACTCTGTGATCCCAGTCTCTGACCCAGAGGCCTCCATCATAGCACTGGAGCAGGCTCAGCTATCATCCTATTCAGAACTCAGCTCAGAAGATTCTGATCCGGGGGTTCTGGGTCAAGGGCCTGGCATCTGCATTTTTGAACGACTCCCTAGATGATTCTGATGAGCCGTCTGTTCGCGTGTCCACCTCAGCCTTGTAACTGTCTGGTGTGTCTGCTTGGACCCCGCTGAAAAGCTCCAGTGATGGGGAGCTCTCACCTCTCACAATGCCAGCCTGTCCCTGTAGGTCTCATTTCCCTGGACTCAGACTAGCCATTGTCCTTCTGCCCTGGATCCTTTTTCTGATCCTCTGCCCTGTGCCCTCCCCCGGAAAGCTGACCTCTAGGGCTTCTGGTTTGGCTCCACCAAGGGGAGACCAGGGTCAGACTGAGACCAGTGGTCCCCCTCACTGCAGGGAAGTGATCAAGGCATGGCCACTCTTCCTCCCTGCCACCCTGTTCCAGGGCTGCAATTCTCACCAGCTGCTGTAAACTCCCTCTCCCCTGGTCTCCTTACTCTAGGCTGGCAACAGCTTCTCATCACTGCTGGTCCCTGGGGTTTTCAGCAGCTCTTGCTGGTGCCTTGACTTTGCCCATATCCCTGCACACACTCCCTCTCTCCAAGCATTTAATGAGGATCTTAGAGGGTGTCATCAGCAGAGAGCTAGGCTGTCTCCTTGGAGCTCTGTTCCTGGCAGCCCGCCAGGCATCTAAGGACAGGGCTGTGCACCTGGAGAATTCCTGGTGCTCCTGGATTCCTCTGGCCATTTCCTCCTGCCCCTCCCTGCCCTGATCTCAGACAGGCCCACAGCAGCCTGTCTGACCCCTGTCTCCTGCAGGAGATAGCAAGCCCCATCTCCTGACTTCTCCTTACGGCCAGAGCATGTGACAGGCCACACCTGCTACCAGGTGGATGCAGATCCCCGCCGTCTACAAGAGGAACATAATAGCAAATCGAAAAAACCAATACTCAGAATTCATACCTTTCATATTTTGAATAAACTTATACAAAGTAGTAAAATGTTGTATCTCTTAGACTTGAAGAAACTTGAAAAATGGGGTTAGACAAATTGATCCTTTTTCCTCTCCTAGGGCTGACCCTGTAGGTCCCCGGTCCAGAGGTGGAATGACACAAGCCCTAGAGAGCCCTGACTGTGTGGCTGGCCCTGAGCTACCCTCGGCACAACTCTGAGGCAGGATATACTCACAGCCCAGCCCGCAAAAGAGGAAATGGATGCTCAAAGAGTCTGCAGAACCTGGCCAATACTGCTTGGCCACAAAATGAGGAGCTGGGCTCCTGGTGCAGGTGGTCGGGCTCCGGGCTCCTGCTGCAGGTGGTCGGGCTCTGGGCTCCTGCTGCAGGTGGTCGGGCTCTGGGCTCCTGGTACAGGTGTGGCAGCCCCACTGTTACCATTTCAAGGCGCCTGGCTCTTTCCCTTCTTCTGCCCTGCAGTGCTCAGAAGTGGTTTCTGTTTCAAGACACCCTCTAAAAAGCCACAGCAGCCTCAGCTTCTGTATCTGTGGTCTGAGCTGGGTGAGGGCGAAGGCCCAGGGGCCAAAGGCATCTGTCAGCCAAGACAGCCCCCTTTGGAGAGCTTCCCTGGAAGCCCCATCTCCTGACTTCTCCTTACAGCCAGAGAATGTGACATGTCATACCTGTTGCCAGGGAGATTGGCACAGGGCAGCCCTGGCACTATCTGAGTGTCTTATTTGGGTATGGCCCAAAGCAGAGCTGCAGTCTCACACTTACCAGGCAGGCTATGCTTTGTGCCCACTAATGGTGTGAGTTTGTGGGAGAGACAGAAGAGGGGACTGATACAGCCTGTTATGTCAGTTATCAACCAGAGGTGTGACATTGGTCAAGTCCCCTTACCTCCAAGCCTCAGTTTCCCCACCTGAACAATAAGACTGGACTTCAGGGTGACCTGGGCTCTTCTAGCTCTGACTTGATTATCTGCAAAAAGAAAGGGCTCAAAACTCAACCAGAAATACACTGAACCCCAGATGCATCTCTCTTTCTAATCTTCACATTGGAATTGGCTCCTGGAATTTCTAAAGAGTGTCTAGCAGGGGTCCTCAAACTTTTTAAACAGGGGACCAGTTCACTGTCCCTCAGACCATTGGAGGGCTAGACTATAGTTTAAAAAAAAAAAAAGCTATGAACAAATTCCTATGCACACTGCACATAACTTATTTTTCAAGTTAAAAAAACAAACGGGATCAAATACTATCGCACCGCCTCATGTGGCCCCGTGGGCCTCAGTTTGAGGACCCCTAGAGGGTAAAAAGAGGAAGTGTGAGAATTTGCCCAATGAAGGAAAATCAAGTCAAGTGCTGCCTCTTCCCAGGGAGAGCATCTGTCCTCCAAACATCAGGCAGAGGCTGGGCCTCTGGTCAGTAGTAAGGAGGCTCTCAGCCCCAGCACTCATTCCTATGGATTATTCCCACCAGCTGGCTTCTGGCTCCCCCAATCTGGAGTTCAAAGAGGTCAACTCCCCTTCTGTCCCTCCCCCAGCTGCCCGCCTGGATGTTTTGCATAATCTGGACCCACCTATGAGTCCTGCCTTCCACCATGGGCAGCTGAGTGGCCCCGAGTAAGGCACTTAGGTCTCCCAGACTTGGGTCCTGCCCATATGTCAAGGAAACTATAATGGGGCCTAAAGTAGAATTTAACCAGTAAGAGTTACCTAAGAGTTCCCAAGATTATTGTGAGGGTTCAGTAAAATAACACAGTGGGATTATGGTAGTAATGACTATGATTTTGCCAGCAGTAGCATAGTCAACAATAGCTACCATTACCAATTTTTATTATGGTTGATTTTCAACCCTAATCTACCATGAATTACTTTTGAGCTATTCCATTAGGCTTATCTCCACTGCAGGGGAGGCGGGACCCTGCTGGGTAACCTTGGGCAGCTAACTCCACACTTTTGAGTTTATCTTTTCTTGAGTCACAGGGGCACTGATTATGTATATTTGCAAGACCGATGTGAGAACAAAATTTGAAAGCTCATATGGGGACATTGGGTGACCTTGGATACCCCAGTGAAGAGAAAAGTAAACTTCAAGATGTCTGTGTTTGCCACAGGCCTTCTCACCTATCTAGGCACTAAATTTGCTTTTTCTTTCTTAGATAGAATTTGTACAGCCCTAGTGATGAGCTAGGTACTGGGCTAGGAGCTTTCTTTAAATTATCTCACTTGATCCTGATCATTCTATGGGTTAAGTAGAATAATTATCTTTCTCTTCTTAAGTGTGAGGAAGCCAAGGTCCCACACTCAGTTCCTGCCTCTCTCCTGGCTTACTGTGCACTGGGGATGCTCCAGACACCCCTGCAAAGACCTAGCTGTGTGCTCAGCACAGAGCAGCACGATGGACTTGCCTTCCAGCACACAGTCTCGCACTAGCACCCACCGCTTGGGTTATGAAGACACACGGACTTGATTAGACTGGGCTGCAGCCCCAATTCATCATCATCCTCACACCTTTCAGAAAGCTCCATGTGCTGTGAGAAGCGTGCACTTGGTGTTGTGTGGCACTGGTCTGATTAGAAAGGACAGGGAAGGCTGCAGAATCCATCCAGGAGTCAGGAGTCCTGGTCCTTCAGGAACTTCCACAGTACGGCCTGGGAGGGCAGGAGAACCAGTCTGTAATGATGAAGGATGACCTGGCGGGTAGGGCTGAGCTGAGGGAAGTCTTCAGGGCTTGGAGGCCCCTGTCTTTTCAGTGAGATACTGGCTGCAGAGATGCCGACAATGTATGGTGGCTGAAAGAGCAAAGGTTTTGGATATGAGTGGCTGGGAGCAATCCTGGGCTGCTCCCAGGCTGGCAGCCATTCACCTACCTGCAGCCAGTGGGACCGTGGCACAGATGTGGCCGTGGCACAGCCTATTGATGCTGGTCCTTTTTTGAGAGAAGTCTCAGCTTTATCACAGCACTTCCCTTTATCGAGATGTGCTCCTCGAACCGGTGTGAATTTCCTCCCTCCGACCTGCACCCTGTGCGCCACTTGCTCCATCCCTCCTCTGGGAACAGTGAGCATGATGCAGATGGACTCTCCCGAGCTCTTAGCCCATGTGATCCTGCAGCAGCTCTGTGAGGAAGATTGTATTGTTAGCCTGTTTTACAGTTGAGGCCCTCTGTCTGAGAACTAGTGCAGGAGAAGAGGCAAGAGGGTGGGGGTTGAAAATGGTGTGCCCCTGGCCCAGGTGGGAGTTCCACCAACACAAGAATTGTTAATGTGATATTGTGCGCTGTGCTAGCACTTGACCTTGGAGTTGTCCCTTCACCTGCATCCCCACATCTTCGTGTGTGAAGTGCATGGGAATTGCACAAGTCACACTTCCCTTCTTCTTTTTTTTATTCTCCATTGATCTTTTAATTTTTTTTTTAATTTTTTTATTGTTGGGGATTCATTGAGGGTACAATAAACCAGGTTACACTGATTGCATTTCACACTTCCCTTCTTGCTCCAACACGCCACAGTTCTGTCTGCCCAATGGTGCTCCATCATCTCTGTAATAAGGTGAGCAGGACACGATGGAATTGCAGTTGAGTAATTACAACTGTCATAATTGAAAAATCATCGTAGAATTGTGGAAGCTGCCTGCAGAGTGTTCAGATAAATGATCATCATTTATTGCTACATATTGGGCCTGCATATAAAACTGGCAAAAGCCCCCAAACAGCTTAACAGTTCTAGAACACAGGTTGACAACCAATGGCCTGCCCCTAAATCCAAGTCTGCAGCCTGTTGTTGTAAATAGAATTGTCACAGCCCACCACTGCCACCACTGGTCAGGGCCTGGAACTGGCCAGGTCTCGGCCCGCTTAACTAGGTTCCGGACCGGGACCGCTAAGCTACCATGCTCAGAACAATTTCTCTTAGGTGCCTGAGGGCTATCTACTTTAGCTGGAGAGAGAGAGTCTTACAGAGAGTAAAGCAGTCTTAGAATAGATAGATCTTAGTCTTTAGCAAAGCTAATCTTCAGCAGAGAGACACCGTGCTGGCGTTCTGCAGGCAGGAGAAGAGACAGAGTCTGAGTAAGTGGGTTGTGATAGAATGCGCATGCTCCCGACTGCCTTCTCCTCCAGCCTGATATAAGGCTGATCTCGTGTGTCTCAATATCACAGGTGTAGAGACTGCCAATTCACCACTGCTCTCATCTCACGAACACCTTTTCACCAGGGTATCCCATTATTATGCTATATAGGTATTTCTTATAACTCTCACTCCTCCTAGCCGTAGGCTATATGGGCTGCTACATAGAGTTATATTGGCCACATGGCCGTGGACACCTGTCCTTATCCTGCCTGTGGGTGTTTTCTTGCCATGTGTTAAGTGGTTAGAACAGAAACCCTGTGGCTTGCAAACTTCAAATACTTTCGAGCCCTTCGTAGGAAAGGTGGCCGAACCTTGTTCTGGAAGATGCAGAGTTAACTTAGCCAAATATGTATCTCATATGAGATTGTGTCTTCTTGGCCTGGCCTCCAGGATATCTTCTGAGAGTCCTTGGGCACAACCACCTACCTCCTTGTGCTTCCCCAAACAATGAAATCTTTGCACCTCCTTGCCTTTGCCTGTGCTGTTCCCTTGCCCTACAAGCCCTTCTTTCCAGCCTTTCCTAGTTCTTCCCCCATCTGGTCTATTCTATGAAACCTTCACTGATGTCGCAGAGGCTATTTTGAGCCCCAAAGCCCACTGTATGTGCCCTTCTTTGGTATTTAATGTCCTGCCTTCATTGTGAAATTCCTTGTCTCTCCCTTCCAGCGGACTGCGGGCTCCCAGGACCTTGTCTTTCTGGGTCTCTGACAGTCTCCCCAGGCCTGAGCAGTGTCTAGCATGTGGTGTGTGCTCAGTAAACACTACTGAGCCTATGAATGCTGTCATCACCACCCCTAGGTGTGAGCACTTGACTAGTTCTAACATTTCTGTCAATGCTTAAGGAGGAGCTTCAGAAAGACTTTGTTATACTTTTAAAAAAGTTAAAAATATGATTACCAGAAGGTTAACACAAACCTGCATATAGCATTTCAAAGAAGATAATGGGAGTCTGGGACGATGGCATCATACAATTGTGCAGCGTGTGGCGGTGAATTGAAAATAGCCTGACCTTCGTTTGGCATCAGAAGGACCTGTGTGTGTAACCAGGAAGCAGGAATCTTACAGCCCATCTTAGAAGTCTCTGTACTGCAGGTATGAAAGAGGAGGACTTCCAGTTAATTCCAAGGAAGATTACAGTGCTTCCCCCAATAACTGCTGACACCTAAGTTATTAAATCTTTGAGAATTTTAGAATCTTAGGGTGGAAGGGAACTTATAGATGTTTTCATGTTTTTGAGTGGGTCATTTATGTATTCCTTCCCAGCCCCCTGAAAGGGGCATCCTGGCTAACGACACTCTCCCTGCCTCCTGCCCAAGGCTCACTGTTATTAGGTGTGTGCGGGAGTGTGTGTGTGTGTCTGTGTATGAAAGAAAAGAGAGGGGTAGAGAGAGAGACAGAGGCAATCATTCCTCAGTTTTAATTTATTCTTCTCATAATTTATTTATATACCTCCAAACAATATATTACTTAATTGTGCCATTTTAAGAACTTTACATAAGTGTAATAATACTGGCTATATTATTGGGGAAACATTGCCTTCACTCAACAATTTGCATTTGGGGTTCAGCTGAGTGGATGTGTTTAGCAACCATGCCATCATTTTCTTTTCTGGCTATTCAATTGTCTGAATGAATAATAATATATTTCTCTAAAAATAAAAAAAAGTGGCCTTGGTTTCCATAATTTCTATGGAGAGCTTCCTTGGGGATCTGGAGAGAGTGTCTGTGAGCGGCTGCTCAAGAAATCAGGGTCCGGTTCCTTTGCCTTTTCTTGTTTTGTGGCGTCTGTCTCTCTAGCAGCGTGTGGAACAGTTTACTGCTCAGGTGAAAAGAAAGGGGTCATCGACAAGAAGAGGAAAGGAATGCACACGCGCATCTTCAGAGGCATGGAGAGACCAGCAGTGGAGGCACGGCCTGGCTCTTATCTTCTATTAAACCCACAAAGTCTCCCCCAAGACCCAGACCTGCTATGGAAATTGAATGTCCAGGACATGTCATCAGCTTGGGTAGTGCTTCCCCTGGACCCAGCCCGCCTATTCTGAGCTCTCTGTGTCCTGGAGGGTCTGGGACATGGACAGGCTGTAGCTGGCATGGGAAGAGGAGGTTCTCTGGAAGTTTGAGCTCATTGTGTAGGGTAGGGCTGTAATTCAGGAGCTTGGGCCAATATGGCTCAGTGGCAACTTGGGGTTCTGGGGATGACAGTGTATGGAGATGAGACTCTGAGATGACAGAATGTGGAAATGAGACTCTAAGATGAGGAGGCAAAGCAGTACCTTGAATTTTGTGAGGCCAGGTGCAGTGGCAGTAGGTACCCCCACATGGCCAGGCACGACTGTCATCTGGACCCTGGAGGACAGGGAGCATCAGAGCAGTAACTCCACTCTCCGGAGAGAGGGATGTCTCAGCTTCTCAGACTGTGGTGTCAGTCTATCTCCAAGGATGCAGGTGCTAGAGTTGTTTGGCTGCTAGAGTAGGGTGTTCCTGCTCAGCCACTGCTCTGTTTCCCCCAGATGCCAGGTACTGCTCCAGCTCAGCTGCTCAGCTTGCCAAGCACCAAATTCCCCAGAAGGCAACAAGCTGCTTCAGTGCAGGGCTGGAGGGCTTGACTGTGACTCCTCTGGCTGGGTACCCAGGTCATTTCCCTGGGATGCAGGCCTTTCCTATACTGCTATTTCCTTGGGAGAAAGTGCACATCTTCATCTCAGGCCCCTCGGGACAGAGAGCAGCCATGACTGAGAGGGGCGGATGCACCTGCCCTGCCAAGTGCAGTCCCGGGAGCAGCTTCACCTCCACTTGGTCCACGAAGGAGGGTAACTCTTGTTTGCAGATCAGCATGGAGATATTGGGGTGCCAGGTAGGGGTGGCTCCATCACTGTCAGGAATGAAGGGGAGCCATGGCTTCTCAGAGCAAGATGCATCCTGGCAGTGGTTGTAGTTCCAGGATGGCACAGTGCAACAGCCACACAGGCCGCAGGGGATGGGGACAGTGTCCACTTCTCTGAGCAGAGCCCCTCCCTGTCAATGCCAGGTCACTCCCTCGGATGGGCTTAACGCCTGTGAGGACTGCAGGTGACCCTCCCAGTGAGGTCTGCAGGTGTCCAAGGAGGGAAGGGAGCAAACCTGGTTCCCAGAGGACCCTTGTTGGGGTGTGGGCAGTGGGCCCTCGGTGTTCCCTTCTGTTCTCTTTGTGGTCATTCTGAGTTTCTGTGTCCGCCAGGATTCTGTTCCTCATTCAGTGTACTCTGGCATTCTCCTTTAGCCATTCTTGTTAGAATGTCACTGTTTACCCTTCACTGTGGCTGTCTGTGGAAGGGACAGGTGTTGAGCCCTCAGGCCGGCTGTCTCCTTCACATCACCCTCATTCATTCTGGTCTCCTTGTCTTTTGTGTTTTCCAGCTTGATCTTTCCAAGCTGCATTCAGGGTAATTTCCCTAGAATCATCTTCCTGCTCTTGAATTCTTCCTTTGTCTACAACCGGGCTGCCCTTCAAGCCAAACCCTGAGTTTACATTTTAATTGTTTTATTTTATTTTTATTTCGAGAAGCACTACTTTTTAGGCTGTTTGTTCACTTTTGTCATTTCCTGTTCCTTATGCATGTGGGCGGTCCCCCTTTTCTCTCCCTTTAGTTATTAAATGTACCTATCTTACAGTACACCTCGTGATTTGGCGTTCTCATCCCATATTCACAGAATCTTCCCTTAATTGTTTTGAGGTATTAAAAATTCTTTGAATTCAGGCAACACTTGAGGCTCAGTGGGTAGGGTGCTGGCCCCATATACTGAGGGTGGCTGGTTCAAACCTGACCCCGGCCAGCTAAAAACAGCAGTGGCAACTACAATACAAATAGCCAGGCATTGTGGTGGGCATCTGTAGTCCCAGCTACTCGGGAGGCTGAGGCAAGAGAATCGCTTAAGCCCAGGAGTTGGAGGTTGCTGTGAGCTGTGACGCTACAGCACTCTATGGAGGGCAACAGAGTGAGACTCTGTCTCAAAAAAAAAAAAAAAAAAGAATCCTTGAATTCATGTTCCTTGGATATTTATCTGTGGGAATTCACTTAGCATTGCAATGAGGTTGAATTCTTTTAGAAACAATTCATATTTGCTTCAACTTAAAATGAATTATAATCTTGAAGTCTATTTTTGGACCAAATGTTTGTGTACAAATTCATATGCTGAAGCCTTAACCCCCAATGTGACTCTAGCTACATTGGGGGCTCATAGAAAAGTAATTAGAGTTAGATGAGTACATAAGTGTGGGGCCCTAATGTCATAAATCCTTAGGAAAATAGAAAGCGACACCACAGAGGCCTCTCTCCGCAGGCACGGGAGAGCGCGTGAGAAGTCTGCAAGCCACAGAGAGACTGCACACCGGAAACCAGCCCAGCTGGAACCTTGATGCCGACTTTCCAGCCTCCAGAACTCTGAGGAAATAAAGTTTTGTTGCTTAAGCCCCCCAATCTATGGTATTTTGTTATGGCAACCTGAGGAGAGTTGATCTGGGGTGTTCTGAATCACACAAGGAATAAAGATGTGGTCTGCCAGTGTGGACGAGAAGGCTCAGCAGGCAGGAACTGTGGGAGAGGTGTTGTTTCTCCCATCCAGGGCCCAGGCAGGGCAGAATGATTTTCCCGCTGCCTGTGTGCAGGGTGTGGTGTTGGCTGCCTCTCTCCAGTTCACACTTGCAGAGCAGATCTCACCCCTTGGGAGTCCAGCTTTCTGTCGACTCTCCCATCAGACCCACTGCTGGTGTGCCCTGTTTCTTCTCTCCTGTGGAGCGTGGTCACTGGCGTGGGGGCCTCACACATACCACAGTCCAGCAGAATGCCCGGGTGAGAGTCAGCTCCACACAGCTTCTCTCCAGCTTCCTTTTTCCCTTCGGTTTGGGGTTTTGGGAATTTTTCTAATTTTTTTCTAAGTTTGGCAAATGCATCAAAAACAAGTCTGTTTCTAGCATTTGTAGTTGTCCAGTGAGAGGACAGTTCGGATAGTGGGTCTGCAACACTGCTGGGGATATGGAGCTTGCTTAGCTCAGGCCCGTGTCTATTTCATCTCTGCCTGTCCAGGCACTGGGAGGGGACGTCCCTGCCTGTTCTCGGGGAAGAGGGTGTGGCAGGCAGGTGCATGTGTGTGCCTGGCGCTCACCCCCCAACTGATGCTGACTCTGGGTTTGGCTCGTGGTCTGCTTTGGTCAATGGGAAATTTGTAATCATGATGCTGAAAGAGCTTTAAAAGTCCTGGGTATTGGGGCTTTTCCCCTTGGAACTCAGTTGCCACATTCCAAGGATGTCCAGGCTATGATAGGCTGATGAGAGAAGCCACGTGTAGAGGTTGTGGAAGACAACACTCCACTCAGAGAGCAGGGCCACTCAGAGAGGAGGGCCACTCAGAGAGGGGGGGCACTCAGAGAGGAGGGCCACTCAGAGAGGAGGACCACTCAGAAAGGAGGGCCACTCAGAGAGGAGGAGGAAGGCCACTTGGAGAATTGTCCTGCCCAGCTGTGGCAGGACACAGTAGCATAGGTGAGCTAGCTGACACCTTAGACACCTGTAGCTACTTGGTCACCCAGAAATAGAAGCCCCTAAGCCCTGGGTCAGGTGTGGTGAATCTCTGTGACCCACGCATTTGTCCTGGGCCAGGCACTGACTGGAGGGGTTGGAATTTGTGCGAAGCAGATCTGTTTTGTTGCTGAGGAAGAATTATGAGAAATGGTGAATCGATGTTGCTTTTTTTTGTGAGTTAGAGTCCCACTATGTCATCCTGAGTAGAGTGCCATGATGTCACAGCAACCTCTAACACCTCTAACATTTGGGCTTAAACAATTCTCTTGCCTCAGCCTCCCAAGTAGCTGGTACTACAGGTGCCTGCCACAATGCCCAGCTATTTTTTGTTGCAGTTGTCGTTGTTGTTTAGCTGGCCTGGGACGGGATTGAACCTGCCAGCCTCAGAGTATGTGGCTGACGCCATAACCACTGTGCTATGGGCGTGGAGCCTCGATGATGTTTTCAGCTGATTGGTTTCAGAGGTTTGTTCTGCAGCACATGTAAGCCAGTGAGCACTGTCCTTGTCTCCTGTCCCCGAGGAGAGACACGCAGGGACACAGGAGAAAGTCTGTGTGAAGAATCCCAGTCTGGGCTTTTTATCTTGCATCCTGATGGTTTCTGTAGATGTGAGGCCTTGGTGCTTGCTCACTGGGGATTTAGGTCAACCTTGACCTCCCTGGAGGCCTCGTTTTCATCATATCTAACATGAAGGATGTAGGCCAGTTCCTCAGGTCCTTTGCAAATCTAGCCTCTGTCTTCTACATAGCACTGGGCAGGGTGTGGTCCCACCTTGGTACTAGGACATCAGGGGGATAAGAGCAGAGATAAAAAGTTCTGTCTCTGGCCTTGGGAGCATGGATCCCACGGGGACAGGCCTCATGCATAGGCTGACTCTACCCGTGCTGGGGGGGAACCCAGGGACGCCTTTGTGGTTCTGCTGGTTTGCCTTTGGACTGGGCCAGCGGGCAGGGGAGTGTCCCGTGGATACTCACTGCTGTCTTCTATCGGCCTGAATCAACACTAGACTCGACTCCTGCCTCAGCCTTCCGAGTATGTGGGACTGGAGGGTGCACCACTGCACCTGGCCATCAGTGAGACTGTGATGGGAAGCTCTCTGGGGTGGTGTTTCCCTGCTGAGACAGTTGGTGTGAGATGAAATTAACCCCTGAGCAGCCAGGAAGTTTGCTCCAGACTACAGGGCCTGGACATAGAACAGGCCTGGCAACGTCCAGAACCGAAGGAGCCACTGTGGCTCCAGAATGGTGGGGGTGGTGAGAGTGGGGTCAAAGTAGCAGGCAGGACCCACGTCATGGAGGGTCTGCTAACCATGGAGAAGAGTTAGGACGTTCTTGATGGTGATGAAACAGCCACAAGGTGTGGCGTGGCTTGCTTGATGTCTTTGAAGCTCCTTAGTTTCTGTTTAGAGTCAGGCTTTTAGGGGGCAGGAGTGACAGCCAGCATCAAGGGATTCAAAGAAGGGCAGGAAACCACAGACTAGGGCCTCATCTGGAGCTCAGGAGCTGCCAAAATTAGGGCAAGTGTCCACCCCCACAGCAATCTGCCCCAGGCAGGGAAAGGGAGCCGCAGCAAGCTTTGTACCAAGGAGTTTAAAATGGGAATTAGGGTGTCTGTAAATATGGGTGGAGCTGAGGAAGGCAGATGGTAAAGGGAGTGTCAGAGGGTCACCCTTGGGGGGCTTGATGAGTTGGAGCTTGTGGGAAATACAAGAAGACGAGTTTCTCTGCCCTCTGGTCTGAGGTCACAGAGGGCAGTGGGGAGAAGAGAAGGGGAGTGTGGCCATGCTGCTCCTGGGCAGTGTCCCCTGTAGGTCGCGGCTGCCTCTGTAGACTCACTGCAGAGTCTATAGGGTCTTGGGCCATGATGGTGACCAGGGTTGGTGTGATCCTGTTTCTTATTTATCCCATGTCAAGAAGATCAGTCAGCCCATCTCCATGGCTCAAGTCCTCTGCAAACTTCAGCTGTTTGGCAATTTTCCAGTCTTTCAGCTTGACAGTTATTTCCTTGATGACATCTTGAATTTCTCTAGTTCCTCTGGGGACTTTGTATGAGGCAGGAACAAGGTGACCTACAGTAATAACCTGTTTCCCCGAAAATAAGACATCCTCCGAAAATAAGACCTACTTATAGGAAAGATAAGATGTCCCCTGAAAATAAGACATAGCGCATCTTTGGGAGCAAAACTTAATATAAGACATTATCTTATTTTTGGGGAAACAGGGTATTAAACGCCATGTCTCAGGTGCTCCTGGAAGATGGATGGAGACCTGATGGATCCACAGTGGAGTTCTCCAAGCTGTTCCTCTGCGCGCTGAGAAGGAAGGGACCCCAATCCAAATTCTAATTCTCTGCTTCTTCATCTCTGTGGACATTTTCTCGTTTGTAAAATGGTGATAACAGTCACAACGCTGGCTACTGCTCAGGAAGTTAGGAAGAGCTTCTCAGGTGACAGCTGCAGAAAGCAGGGTATATGTGAAGCATTTCTCAGACCGAGTGTGTATAGCAGGGGTGGCGAACAAGTTCGACACAAAGAGCCAAAATTTTAAACTGTGAGAGTCAGAGAGCCACACCACGCAGTGACCTGCCAAAACAGACAAACACTCACACAAAAGCATATAATTTTAACAATAATATATTAAAC
>CAUYPK010100199.1:0-19551 GCA_963574355.1 Loris lydekkerianus | reverse complement strand
GTTAACATCTTCGGCTATTTCTTTTCTTAGAGTTTCATAGTTCTCTTTGTAGAGATCTTTCACGTTCTTTGTTAGGTATACTCCCAAATATTTCATCTTCTTTGGCACTACTGTGAAAGGAATACAGTCCTTGACTGTTTGTTCGGCTTGATTGTTGTTGGTATATACAAAGGCTACAGATTTATGGGAGTTGATTTTGTAGCCTGAGACATTGCTTATTCCTTGATCACTTCTAAAGTTTTGTAGTAGAATCCCTAGTGTTTTCCAGATATACGATCATGTTGTCTGCGAAGAGTGAGAGTTTGATCTCTTCTGACCCTATGTGAATACCCTTGATCGCCTTTTCTTCCCTGATTGAATTTACCATTGCATTTAAGTCTTTAATGCATTTTGAGTTAATTTGTGTACATTTTGTGAAATAAAGATCTAATATTATTATTTTGCATGTGGATACATAATTTCCCTAATATTATTTATTGTAGAGATTGTCCTTTTTCCATTGTGTTATCTTGGCACCTTTATCAAAAAGTAGTGACCAAAAATGTGTGGGTTTATTTCTGGGTTGTCTATCCTGTTCCACTGGTCAATTTGAATGTTTGTATGTGAGCACCAGGCTATTTTTATTACTATAGCTTTGTATTTTCTACTCGGTGTGATGCCTACAGCTCTGTTCTTTCTGTTCAAGATTGCTTTGGCCATTCATGGTCTTTTGTGGATCCATATTCATTTTATAATTGTTTTTCTATTTCTGTGAAAAATGCCATTGGGATTTTTATAACTATCACACTGAATCTGGGTAGTAGAGAGATCTTAATAATGTTTATTCTTTCAATCCATAAACACAGGATATCTTTCCATGTATTTGTGTTTTCAATTTTTTTCATCAATGTTTTATAATTTTCAGGATAAAGCTCATTGGTTAATCTCACTCCTAAGTGACTCCTAAGATTTTATTATTTTATTATTATATTACATTATTATTATTAATATATCATTATAATATAATATATTAATAATTCTTATATATTAATATTAATATATTATAGTATTATATATTATAATACTATAATATAATATGATATAATATTATTATATTATATTATTATTTTATTATTTTATTTTTTGATGCTATTACATATGGGATTGTTTTCTTAATTTCTTTTTCATATAGTTTACTGTTGGTGTATAAAAGTGATACTAATTTTTGTATGCTGATTATGTATCCTACAACTTTCCTTTCATTTATCAGTTCAAATTGTTGTTTTGGTGGTGTCTAAGATTTTACACATATAAAATCACGTCTGCAAACAAGAACAATTTAACTTATTCCTTTCTGCTTTGGATGTCTTTTGTTTCTTTTTTCTTGCCTATTTACTCTAGCTAGGACTTTCAGTATTAGTTTGAATAGAAATAGCAGGGGTGGGAATGCTTGTCTTGTTCTGGATCTTAGAGGAAAAACATTCAACTTTTCACATTGAACATGTTAACTCTGGGCTTGTATACAGATAACTTTATTGTGTTGTAGCTCATTTCTTCTTTATATAATTTTATCATAAAAAAATTGGATTTTATTATGCACCTTTTCTCCTCCTATTGAGAATGTGTGGTTTTAGTCCTTACCTTGTTAATATGGTACATTAATTTGCGTGGTTGAACCATTCCTGCATCCCAGGGATAAATCCCACTTGATTGTCATGTAAGATCTCTTTGATGCACTGTTAAATTCAGTTTGCTAGTATTTTGTGGAATGTTTTTGTGTCTATGTTAATCAGAGATATTGGCTTAAAATTTTCTTGCAGAGTTCTTGTCTGGCATTAGTATCAGGGTAATTCTGGCTACATTAAATGAGAAAATCATCTCCTGAAACAATGTTCTGAAGCATTTTTCCATGTTTCCTTCAGTAGTTGCCTAGTTACAGATCTTATATTAAGTCTTTAATCCGTTAGGATTTAATTCTGTGTATGGTGAGAAGGAAGTGTCAAATTTTATTCTTCTGCATATGTATATCTAGTTTTCCCTGCACCATTTATTAAAAAGACCATCCTTTCTACCAATGTTATGTTCTTAGCAACTTTCTTGAAAATAAGTTTACTATAACCGTGTGTAGTTATTTCTGGGATCTCCATTCTGTTCCATTGGTCTATGTGTATGTTTTTATGCTAGTTCCATGTTGTAAGAATTCTTGAATTTACTGGATGCTTTTTCTGTATCTATTTAGATGATCATATAGAATTTGTTTTGGTTCTATTCATATGGTGACTCATATTTATTGATTTGCATTTTTTAGAGCCATGTTTGCATCCCCAAAGTGAAACCACTTGATTGTGATAAATTATCTTTTGATATACTGCTGAATTCAGTGTGGTAGTATTTTGTTGAAGTTTTTTATATCTGTGTTCATGAGGGATGTTAATGTATAGTTTTCTGTTTTCACTGTATCCTTTCCTGGCTTTAGTGTCAAGTTGATACTGGAATTATAGAAGAGTTAGGTAAGATTCCCTCCTCATCAATGTTCTGAAATAATTTCTGTAGGGTAGGTTCCAGTTCTTCTTTGTAGGTCTGGTAGAATTCAGCTGTGCATCTGTCTAATCTGAGACTTTTTTTGTTGGCATATTTTTTTGTTACTGCTTTGATCTCACTACTAGATATTGATATGTTCAGAATTTGTTTTTTCCTGATTGAATTTCGGGAGGCTGTGTGTTTCTGGGAATTTACCTATTTCTTCTTGGTTGATTAGTTTGTGTACACAGAGATTTTTGCAGTATTTGTGGATGATATTTTGTTATTTTTATTCTATCAGTTATAAATCCTTTTTTACTTCTGAAGAGGTGGAGTGCTTACTCTTCTACTTCTCATTAATCTAGTTAGTGGTGTCTTAAGTTTGATTATGTTTTCAAAGAACCAACTTTTTGTTTTATTGGTCCTTTGTGGGGAATTTTTGTTTGTTTGTTTGTTTGTTTTAGGTTTCTATTACATTTACTTCTGTTCTGAGCTTTGTTATTTATTTTATTCTGCTCGCTTTGGATTTTTTTTTTCTCCCTTTTCTAGTACTTTTAGATGTGACATCAGATTGATAATTTGTGATCTATCTTTTTGATGGAAGCATTTAAGGTTATGAATTTTCCCCTTGGTGCTTTCTTTGCTGAATCTTATAGATTTTGAGTACACGTGTCACCTCTGTTGTTGACTTTGAAGAAGCTTTTTATTTCCATCTTAATTTAATCATCAACCCAAGGATTGTTCAGAAGAAGATTATTTAATTTCTGTAATTGTGTGGATTTGAGAGCTTGCCATGGAATTGATTTCTAACTTTATTCGACTATAATATGAGAAGACACATGGTATTATTTCAATTTTACTAAATTTACTGAGACTTGCATTGTGGCTTAAGATATGATCAACTCTGAAAAATGTCTCATGTGGCGATGAGAAGCACATATTATGCAGTTTTTGAGTTGAGTGTTATACAGGTGTCTGTCAGGTCTATTGGTTCTAGAGTTCTACTTAAATATAGTTTTTCTTTGTTGGTTTTCAGTGGGCATGACTGGCAATTATGATGCTGTTTATTCCCTTGCTTAGTTCCATAGAATTTGCTTTAATACCTGGGATCTCCTGTTTTCAGTGCATATACATTTAGGATTTGCTATGTCTTCTTGTTGAATTTCCCCCTTTATCATTATATAATAACCATCATTGTATTTTTATTTTACTATTGTTGATTTAAAGTCATTTTTATGTCATGAGAATGGCTAAACCAGTTTGCTTTTGGGTTCCTTTTTCTTGGAATATATTTTCTATACTTTTACTTTGAGTCTATGTATGTCCTTTTGAGTTAGATGGGTTTCTTGGACAACATTCACTTCAGCAATGATTTTTCATCCATTCTGCCCATCTATGTCTTTTAACTGGAGAATTAAGACCATTCATGTTCAGTACCAGTATTGGTATGTGAAGTACTATTCTATTCATCATATCATTTGATATGTTTTGTTTCTCTCTTGTGTTATTATTTTATAAGAGCTTTGAGCTTTAATTTTGGAGTATTTTTACCCTAGCATCTGTCATGCTTTTCCACATAAAGTGTGGAACATTTATGTGGAACATAAATTGAACATTTCTTTATAGGGTAGGTGTGTTACTAAAAAATTCTCTTAGTGTATATCTGGAAACTCTTTATTTCTACATTATTTATAAAACATAGTTTTACAGGATACAAAATTCTTGGCTGGATAATGTTTTGTTCAAGAAGGTTAACAATGCTGGCTTAATCCTTCTGGCTTGTAAGGTCTCCACTGAGATGTCTGCTTTTAGCTGATGAGTTTCTTTTGTACATTAACTTTTGTCTTGCAGCTTGTGAAATTTTCCCCTTTATTTTGACTTTGGCCAGGTTAATGAGATGTCCAATTCGCTACAGATCTTCCCAGTGTTCAATGACAATCTTGTACCTGAATATCCGAATGTCTGGCAAAATCAGAAAAGCTTTCCTTAATAATTTCTTCAAATAAGTTTTTCATGCTTTTTGCTTTTCCTTTTCTTCCTCATGGATACCTATAATTTACCATACATACTCGAGTATAAGCCGAGTTTTTTCGGCACAAAATTTGTGCCAAAAAACCCAAACTCAGCACAAATTTTGTGCCAAAAAAACTCGGCTTATACTCGAGTATATATGGTATATATGCATTCACTTTACATAGTCCCATATTTCTCTGAGTGATAATTCCTCCTTCTTTATTATTTTTCTGTATTATTGACTGACTGAGTTAGTTCCAAAGCCCTGTGTACAAGCTCTGAAATTCGTTCTCCTGCTTGGTCTAGTCTATTGTCAAAGCTTACGGTTTTCTGTTCTATTTTAAAGTTCCCTAAATGACTCTTTCATTTCTTTAAGTTCTATTATATTCTTTCTCATATTTTCTCTTTAGTGACTTTTTCATTTTTTTATGTCCTAAAATATACAAATTTTTAGCTTTATTATGTTGGCTATCACTTTTCTCTTCAATTTCATTTGTTGTATTTGTCATCCATATTCTGAATTCCATTTCTGATACTTTGACAACTTTATTTTGGCTGGAGTTCCTTGTTATAGATTTCTTGTGCCCCTTTTGTGGTGTTTGTTCATATTTCTGGAGTTGTTTTTCTGGTTTCTTCTCATCTTCTCTCATTTAGGGAAGATCGGTTTGCAGTGCTTCTGTTCTCCTTTGCTGAGAACTCTCCTATCTAGTGAGAGGAAAGAGAGGGCCCTATGTAGTGCTTTGTGTTCTACTTTGGAAAATTGATCCACTAGGAGAGGGGTGGATGTGCTGTGGTCTGGTAATGTAACTGTTCTACATTGTTCCTTCCCCCTATGGTTGTCACAGTCTAAGTCAGTGCTTGCGAGATTGTTTTCTGGAGTGGTTGGTCCCTAGGCTGCTTTTGGAAGCTAGGACAGGGTTCTATGTGAGTCTTTTACCATGAAAGGAGGTGTTGTGAGAGACTGCTCTCCCTGAATCTCCCAACGGTTGTCACAATTGCTGCTTCCTGAGGCTACCTAAGTAGTAGTCACAGCATCAGGGCTATGGTTGTTTACTCCACCCATGTCTACCCATAATGCCGGTATGTGGTGGGATGCAGCTTGTGGCTAGTGGGCCCACGGTGGAGAATTGGACTGCAGGCATGATGTCGTAAAGTGCAGCAACAGTGTGGACCACCATTCAGCAGGTGGTCCCATGGGGGAATGGACCTCAGTACAGAGCACTGAACCGTGGTTCCACTGGTGAATAGCCCACCAGCTAATATACAGATCTGGTGCAGCTGTAGGTAAAGTCAAGGGACTTGTTCCACTGGCAGGTTAAGCTGCATAGGCTTAGCTACTGCATGGCTGGGACTCTCTCCTTACACAAGTCCCACTGGGGCTGCTTCTGTGGGATCTCTTGAGTAGTGTTGATGACCACTCCATTCTAGTTTCCTGGTAGAGGGGCACTTGGCCCCTAATCATGGGTATGCAAGAGTCTTTTCTTTGCCTAATCCCTCTCTGGACCAGCAAGGGGAGCTTTGGGGGTAGTTACAGTGAAGCCAATATTTGTGTAGATTGGGTGCTCCAGATCCAAGAGCTCAGATTTGTTTCAGCACAGCAACCCAGGAACATTCCAGCAGGTCCCTATTAAGGCTACTCTCCAATGCAACTTTACCAGACAGTCTCCAAGCAGTTTTTTAATCATAACAGAGACCTGTAGTAATGGTGCCCTCTACCACAACTTGAGTTGATGTGTCCACATAGAGAGTATGTGGTCCAGGGTGCTTTCCTTTATCCCCTTCTCCATCTGTGAGCATGTCCTCTAAGTGCCTTCTGATTTTGGCAAGCAGGTCTCCCTGTCCCCTATTTCCCTCATTTTGAGTGTCTCTCATCAGCTCTCTGAAAGTTGTCAAAGCTCTTACCAAAAGGATACATCCATAGATGGGGATCTACTTGCAATTTTCAAACTTCTCTTTGAGAGTTGTGTGTAAAAACTATTTCTAGTCTTCTATCTTGACTCCTCCTCCTGCTATTGATTTCTAGTTTTACTATACTGTGATCAGAGGCAATATTTGATATGATTTCAGTTTTTTAAAAAAAATTTAGAACTTATTTTGTGGCCTAACATATGGCTTATCCTCGAGAACGATCCATGGACTAAGAAAAATTATGTGTGTTCTGCTACTTTTGGATGAAACATTTTGTGAATATCTATGAGGTCCATTTGGTCTATAATACACATTAAGTTTGATGTTTCTTTGTTGATTTTCTGTGTGGATGATTTGTCCAGTGCTGAAAGTGGAGCATTGAAGTCCACAATTATTATTATATTTGGGATTTATCTCTCTCTTTAGCTTTGATAATATTTGATTTATATGTGGGTGTTTCAGTATTGGGTTCATATATATGTATAGTTAGAATTGTTATATGCTCTTGCATGGAACTGAGCCCTTTATCATTATTTAATGATTTCCTGTCTTCTTTTAATTTTTTTTTTCTTAAAATCTATTTTATCTGATAGAAATATGGATACTACCACTATTTTTTGGTTTTCTGTTCATGGAATTTTTTTTCCATTCATTTATTTTTAGTTTATGTATGACTTTATAGATGACGTAGGTTTCTTATAGACAACACATAGTTGGATCTTGTTTTCTAAACCATTCAACCACTATATGTGTTTTGATAGGAAGTTTTGTCTTTTTATCTTCAATGTTATGATTAATTGTTCTCAATCATCTTAAATTTGTGAATATTTGTGTTTTGGTTTAACAAATGATGTATTCTGGGGAATGTTCCATGTGTACTTCAGAAGAACATGTATTCTGCTGCTGCTGAATGAAATGTTCTGTATGTCTTTTATGTTCATTTTATCCAAAGAGTAGTTTAATTCTAATATTTTCTTATTGATTTTCTGTCTGAATGGTCTGTCCATCATTTAAAGTGGTGTATTGAAGTCCCCTACTATTATTGCACTCCAATCTACCTTTTTTTCATATTTATTAATATTGACTTTATAGATTCAGGTGTTCCAATATTGGCTCCATAAATACAATTGTTATATCTTATTGATTGATTGACTTTTTTCCTTATTATATAATGACCTTCTCTGTTTTATTGCACACTTTTCCACTTAAAGTCTGTTTTATCTGATTTAAGTATTGTTACTTATGCTCTCTTTTTGTTTTCACTGGCATGGAATATCTTTTTCCATCCCTTCATTTCCCATCTATGTGTCTAATTGTGATGTGAGTCTCTTGTAGAAAACATATAGTTGTGTCTTGCATTTTTTTCCATTTTGTAAGTATATAAGGTGAGAAAATTAGATTCTTGAACTCATTCTAAGAAAGTGCTACATACTTCTTTGCTAAATATTAATATGGCCACCTTAAAGTACTTTCCTTAGGAAGCTATGCACTGATGTCAGTGCCTAGTCCACTCTTCAAAACAATTTTTCTAGGATGAGTTTGTGAACTTAATTGTCAGACCTGGTACAATGACAGCTCTAATGGTCATTCCAGAAAAACATATAAAATTGCTTTGAAGGGTAGGTTAGCCACTGTCATCAGTGCAGAGCTTCCCAAAGGGAGTGAAAATAGTGATATTCAGCAATAAGATATATAGCATTTTTCTTGGATAAGTTCATGAACTTGACTATCCAGCCTTGTATTTTTTTTATTTGATATTTTAATCTATTTACATTTAAGGTAATTATTGATAGGTAAGAATTTACTACCACCACTTTGTTAATTGTTTTCTAGTTGTTTTATGATCCTTTATTTATTTCTTCCTCTGTTTGTATCTTTCCTTTTTATTAAATCTCTCTCTGTGGTAGTATATTATGATTCTTTACTTTTTGTCTTATGTGTATCTACTATAGAGTTTTACTTTGTGGTTACCATGAGGCTTACAAATACATCTTATAGTCATTACAGACTTATTTAAGCAAATAACTTTAGTTTGATCAAATAAAAATGTATTACACCTATAATCATTTTTAATACTTTTATCTCTTAACTTTCATAGTAGAATTACAGTTGATTTATGAACCATTGTTATAAAATAAGAGTATTCAGAATTTGATTGTATTCTTATCTTTAAAGTGAGTTTTATATTTTCACTTGTTTTTATGTTTTTATTTAGCGTTCTTACTAGCATTTCTACTTGAAGAATACACTTTAGCATTTCTTGGAGGGCAAGTAAAGTCGTGATGAACCTTCTTCAACTTTTATTTGAATAATGTTTCCCTTTTATTTCTGAAAAACATATTTGTTGGGTGCAGTATATTTTGGACAGGTTTGGGTTTTTTTTCCTTTCACACTTTGAATATATCATCCCTCTCTCTCCTAGCCTACAAGATTCTGCTGAAAATCCACTAATATTTCTAAGGGTGCTCCAATATTGTATATTGTATAGTGTATAGAGCTTGCATCTGGCCTGGGATCTGGAGCCTTGGGGAACAGTGTGAAGTTTGGGGCTGCAGAGACTGGCTTGACCCAAAGGCAGACTTGAAACTTTAGTCTATTCTGCAGCATGTGTTTACAAGGACTTGTCTGAAACATGAGTCTTCAGGAGTTGTTCTAATTCCAGGATTGATAGGGATGGCCTGGTGCTGAGGTTCATGCAAAGTGAGGTACTTATTTTGCTCTTTCTCTTATGCAAACAATATCTCTTTTTCAGCCGTACTGTGTTGTCTTAGGAAAGGGGTGACACCAGTAATATGAAATTATCCTATCTTCTTCAAAGCACATTTTCTTATTTCTATGCTTCACTAATATGTTATAATCTCTCATCTGGATTCCTCGGCTCTTATGAAGGTATTTTCATGCATGGATGGTTGTTCAAATTAATGTTTCTGTGACGGAATAAGTGCTATAAGTGCTTATTCTGCTATGTTGCAGTCATCATGTAGAAAATGTGTTTTTCTTTACATTATATCAGAAGACATATAATGTATGGTTTTATCACTTGCAGTACTTATAAATATTATGTTGGTTTTTGCCAGCCTGGCCCATGCATCGCAAATTTCTTCATTGTCCAAATGCACAGGATCCCAAAAATATATACATAAATTTTAAGAAAGAAAAAACTGTACTAAAAGTGTAAAACTCAATATATACCAATAACAAAAGATAAATATGAGTCAAGTTTAAGCACCTAGTGTAACTGCAGAAGTCAAACATGACTTGAGTATTACAATTTTAACACTTTTTTTCCTTCCTTAAAATATCTGTACATTTTTTGGTACTCTCTGTATGAATTTTGGTAGTCATTGATTACTATTGGCATCATACATTACTTCATTAGGAGTTCCAAAATGGTGCATCTGTAATTCTATCATTCCTTCTGCTTTTATTAGTCAAAATTCTTCAATATAGAAGAATTTTATTTTGTTAGGTCTTTGTTTGCCGTAAAATATAGTTTATATAGGAGCGTTAGTACAAATGCTCAATTCTTCTTCCCACTGCAACTTTTTCTTAACCAGTTTTTAGAATAATAAGCTAGTACCCTAGCAACCTCTAGTGGTGATCAATGAGGGTTTGTTTTTTTTTTTAAGTATAATTATGAACTTGTGAATTTTAAAATATTTGACATTTTTAATTCATTGTAGATATTATTCTTTTTAATGCTCCAGTTGCCTCATGACTAGTGAGAGCTTCTCAAATAGGCTCTTGTCTTCCTTGACATGTCCCAAGTAGTCTTACATCTTCCTCCCTTTCTGACATAATATGATGTCTCAGATTCATTTTGTATCTATCTCATCTCAGACCTTCCAAGAATCCCTCTTGTATGGAAAATGGTCATTAGAGATCTTGGTCTGAACCCCCCCCCCCCTTTTGTGTGTTTCTCCATTTTTGACAGGAACCAATAATGGCAGAACTAATTTTTGGCTCTTCATGTATCAATATGCTATCGGCAGCAACTAGTGAATGTTTTGTATAAAGGGCCAGAAAATCAGCTTTAATTGTCATTTTTCAAATCCTACCAAAGTGCATTTATTAGGTGTGGTAGTTTATGTTCAATAACTAGTTAACCCTGGTATCCTAGTGAATACTAACACACTAACAGTTTATTTCACGTTCATGTTATAATAATCCTTTATGGATTTAAGGACTGTCAGCTCCATATAATCTCCCAAGGCCTAGGCTGAAACATGCACTTTCATATTTCACCGCACCCTTGAAATGGATAGCCTTCTTGATTACTTACATGGAGGACAGAGTACTCCACTGACAATTGAATGATTTAGTATGGAATTAACTCACATCACTTCATTTCACAATGCTATTACGTGGCTCCACCTAACTGCAACAATTCACAATGTTGAATCCTCCCACAGGCTCAAAAGAGAATTGGATATGGGTGAGCACTAGAAGTTTTCATCATAGAATGGTGGTTTAAGCTGGGCTTTGAAGCATTTTTGATGATATTGAAAAATAATATTAGAAGAACTAGGAATATATTCAATGTAGGCACCCTTGAAATGCATAAAAATAAGGTTAGAAATATTATATATGACCCCAATTAACAAAGAAGATATATGTATATCCAATCTAGGTGAAATGTGAAGAACGAAGATGTGATACTCCAAATAGTCCTCCCTTTTCTTCTCCACATCCTTTAGTGGCTCTTGAGGCAGTACCACTAAAATAACTAATTTCTCATATACTGGAACTTACATTTCTTGATATCTTGACTTCTAGTGCTTAACGATCACCATTAGGGTATCTGAGACACATGTTTTTAAGATTTCATGGCAAAAATTCAAATCTCTATTAGCTAGAAATGGAAAGTAGAATATAGAAAATTCATTCTGTAACTATAAAATGATTTGAATACTTCCTTCTGAGACCCTTTTGAATCATGCTTATTTGCACTCTAATAATCCAGCATGTTATACATCTATATGTGGTTTTGTGTGGACACATCCATAAATAGTTAACATAGTGGCAGTGGTGCTTGCTGTTCTTAGAGGTTTGAGAACTTAGTCTTGAAAGAGCAGAGAAATTATTATAAAGCACATTCTCACCCTAATAGTGATCATGTGATACCAAACTGGTACCTATTGGTTGCAAACTACCCTTCTGCCATAGAATGATACAAGAGTGAAGAATTTTCCTGATCTGTAGAACTACAAAGTTTGAATGATTTGAGGGAGCACACAATAACTGCATTTGCACAACGTCACCTCCTATCAGGATGCTGACCTCACATAAGAGATTTCTTACAAACTAAATATTTTTTAAGTCTTCAAACTATTTTTAGTTTGCCTAAACATTACCTTTTGATTTAAGTCCTCATATTTTTACTCGTTCTCTAAATATATCTCCACAAATTTACAGAGTTCCTAGGATTATACAAGTAGTCTTTTTCTAAATTATTCTTTATTAGTATTAGGTTATGTCCTTACAAATTTATCTTTCAATCATATATCTAATTTCATTCCAAAGTACTTTAGGTTTCATTTTTCTTTGCTATATTTAAAATCTCTAGTTTTGTTCAATAAAATAACCATAGGGATTTTATTCCCTTTAAAAACAATTCCATAGGACTACATTACCACATTTAAGTAAATGAGATTTACACTTTCTCATTCTTTCAAAGGAAAATAAGAAAATTCTTTTAAATTATTAAGTCTTTTGTCAAAATGCTTTAAAATTCTCTGTGTTTTACTTATCAGATATTTTTAATTAAAGCTGTTTCGTAGAAAATGAATTCCTTATGAAGAAAACATTGAATTCTCCTTTTATCTATACATTAAACAGCTTATGCATTTTTTATTCCTTTAATTTTAGATGCCAATATTTTACCTCTTGGGTACTTTCTGTGTAGAAGTCTCATAACAAGAACAATGCACTTTCTGCAATTTTTCATATAAAGGTAACTATTCAAAAAATGATTACAAGCAGCCGAAGTCTAACAGGAATTGTGCTACAAAGTGTATAATGATATGTTTCGGCACGCCATGCCTGGCCGAGTCTTTTTGCAATTTACATGATGCAATGAATAAGAATACAAAAGTGTGTAGTTGTGGCATAGAACTGGCACATACAATAAAGCTAGACCTTTAGGCAGCACCTGTGGCTCAGTTGGTAGGGCACCAGCCCCATATACCAAAGGTGGTGGACTCCTACCCACCCTGGGCAAACTGCAGCAAAAAAATAGCCGGGTGTTGTGGTGGGTGCCTATGGTCCCCGCTACTCTGGAGGCTGAGGCCAGAGAATCGCTTAAGCCCAGGAGTCGGAGGTTGCTGTGAGCTGCGATGCCACAGCACACTACCAAAGGTGATAGGCTGAGACTCTGTTTCTACAAAAAAACAACAAAACGCTAGACCTTTACATATAAAGAAGCCCATTTTGTAATCTAATAGAGAGAATGCAGTACTCCATGTGGTTGACCATCTAAATTCTGGAAAATATCAAGAGATATGTCTTCTCTTTCATTCCTATCATTCTCATGCAGTTCTTACATTTGTAAAAAAAAAAAAAAAAAAATCAAATTAAAACCATCTTAAGCCAAGTTGGAATCTTATTATGCCAATTTTTGAACCCACACAAGAATTTACAATGTAGCCTAGCTCCTACATGTAGTAAAGTATCACAGTAAACAACATTTAATAATTTATTTGTTCTCAAAAATGAAGGAAATACAGTGTGAATTGCTTTGTGGGTGTGTACCCCTATGGGTGTGCCTAAGATAGCAGGGTCTATGGCAGTTATTTTATCAATGGTACCTTTTTGCCTGCTGAATAGTCATTTCTATACCATAGAATATTGAATCAGTAGTATATTGATTTTTAAGAATATGTCTCTATTTAGATAGACTAAGCAGTGTAACCAAAATTTATTGAGGACCAAAAATGTCCTTAATATTCTAGCATCCTGATATATATTGAGGGGATAAAATATATAGTTTTTTTCTTTCTAAGAGCTTTTAATCTAATTTTAAAAAGTAAAACATTTTCGTAAAAGTTGAATAACAAGTTATGATAATATAAAATTAAGTAAGATAGAGTTTTTTTCTTTTTTTCCTTTTTTTAAATTAAATCATAGCTATATACAATAATGTAATCATGAGATACATTGTGCTTGTTTTATATGCAGTTTGAAATATTTTCACCGAACTGGTTAGCATAGCCTTCATGGCATTTTCTTAATTATTGTAAGATAGAGATTTTTAATAAACATCCTGAACTTATGGAAAAGTTAGATCTATGAGATCTGGGGTGGCCAAGACAGGAGAGGACTTTTAAGCTTAGACCTTTAAGATAGGAAATATTTAAATATGCAAATAAAAGAGAAGACAAACCCCAAAACACAGCTAGCAACTTATAGAGGAGTCTGAACAAATACTTTTATTGAAAAAAGTAATACAGCAGGAGACTACTGTCTAAAATTAGTCAATACAGCAGGAGGATGCTGTCTAAAATTAGTCCATGTAGTTAAACAGTTCTCAGAGCTTCAGGCCCTGGTCTTAACACAGCTGAGTCTTAACATAGCAGATCAAATTCAGATTTAAATGCCAGGGCAATCTTAAGGGCATTGTGTATTTAGGAAGGTCTCTGAACCCTCCAAATGATGACAAAGTTTTGTCATCAGCTCTTATTATAGAATAAAAAGTGACAGGCACATTTGTACATTTGGGGAGGCAACGTGAGGATGTTGTGGGAGTTGGTGAAAAGAATTTTCCAATTTTGCACTGTTAACAGTACTCATTAACTTAATCCATTTCTGGCTCTCAATTGGGAGTACCTCCTGGCAAAGAACTTGACACTATCTTGAGTAGTTTATACATGAAACTCTTAAAATCTAAGTTTCTGACTTGGTTGGTAGTAATAGAAATTCAATAATATAAGCTTTTCCCATTACCTTAGTAAATAATATCATTTTTGCAAACAATGGCATGAAGATAATTTTCCAATTTAGTAGAAATTTGCAAGAAATTAAAACCATCAAAATTAATTTCTTTCTCTATAAAATGAAGTGGTTGGAAAAGTGATTGCCAAGGTCCCTTTTTGCTTTATTAAGATGCTGTGATTCTAGGATTCTATTCTGTGTATAAACAAGATCACTAATTTGAACTTACAGGATTTATTTTAAAACATGCATGCTAACGTTTGCATATTTTAGATTTTTTTCAGGTTCCTATCGTTTGTATTATGCTATTTCACCCACTGCCATTATTGATGTAGCTGAACACTAGAATAATTTTAGTTTACCAATTCTCTGGACTATCTCATGATTAAATATGGTATATAAACATAAGATGGATTATTACTACCTATAATTATTGTGAATGAACAACTCAGCACTCATATTCTTAATCAAAATATAGACTTCACAAAATGGTTTTGACCTCTTACTTCACCCTAATACTGGAGACATTCTGAATTAGTAACTGCAATAAACATGGTCAACCCATTATATGGGTCAGTTACCAATGTAATGAATATATTGTAAAACACATTTTAATGTTAAGACCTCTGTTCTCATCTGATTGGTATTCTCTTTCTCCTATTTCCTGAAGTGAAATACCTAATGCATATAATCAGCAAATATAGAAATAAATTTAAATATATTTCCCAGTATCTAATTATATGAATCTCCATAGTTGTATTTCTTTCCTTCTGTTATTTCATAACAATAAATAAAATACATTTTGAAATGAATGTAATGAAATAGTTTCTGATACTTATATATAGAAGAAAACTAAAATTTATTGGCCAAATAGTTAATGCCTTTCACAGTCTACATGCAAGATGTGTTTTAAGCTTGAATTTGTACATATACTATATATTCCTCACTATGTTTAAACCACAATGGATGTTACTTGTATGCCATTTAGAATTACATAACTTTGTGTCATTTCCTTCCTCTCTAAATTAGCTCTGTTTTGTTTGTTTCCACTTTACTTTAGTTATGCTCCTATGATTGCATTTACTAGTGTTTGACACATTGGAGTTAATTGTGCCATTGTATTATTCAGACTTTGCCCCACACAGTGGGTAAAACTCCCTCAGCCCTCAAAACGCCCAACTCTTTTGGGGAGCTAATAAGAAATGCCACACATGTGATTATGGACCCAGTGCTTTCAGATTTTTGCACTACTTTTTATGACCTGCTATAAATTGTTGACAAAGTGATTATATTTAGAATGATAAATATTTAATTATTTCTATGCTTAATAGTCAAATTTTTTGTCATCTATATAATACAGTCACATTCCTTAGTGTGACATTCCATTATCTGGCTTCTATTTAATTTTCTAGTTTTATATTTAAGCATTCCAGACCTTAAAATTTATACTTTAGAAATATCTATCTACTTATCTTTTCTCCTACACAGTATATACTTTAATCCTTTGTGTCACCATTCATGTTGTTTCCGGTGCCTGGAATGTCCTTTCTACTCTTCTTTAATTGATTTGTCGCCTGCTCATTCTTTGTAATTCAGAATACAGATAACCTCTTCCAAGAAGTCATCATAAATCCTCAAATGATCTCCATTCCTTGCCTAAGTGATAAAAAATTTTTTAAAAATAATTTTGGTACCAGTGGCTAGAACTTATTAAAACTTAGTTCTAGGTATTGTTCTAACTTATTTACCTGTATACTATTATTTCATCTACACTTATCAATGTCTATACAAGTTGAATACTACTGCTTTTCTCATTTGCTAAATAAGAAGAGGGAGCTCATATAACTTTTCCAAGATTTATAGATAATGAGTAGAAGGATCTATTGCAACCTGTTTTCATCTTCAAATGGCACTAATCAAGGAGGGAGCAAGATGGCTGACTGGAAGCAGCCTCCGACAGAAGCTCCTGTTCAGAGGGAAGGATAACATCCAGAAAGTACTCAATTAAGCTGAAGACTGGGAGCCGAACTGAGAGAGAAGTGAGATAACTGCAGGCCACCTCTGCTGAAGCAAGATGTGACTCCAAGAAAGCAATCCTCAGCTAAGACTTCACCAGAGTCACTGATCCACCAGGATAAGATAAGACCCACATGAATACAAGACAGAGCCACCTAACCCAACCATACAAAGCAGGTTTCCTCAGCCTCAGACTATAATACCTTACAGGTCCTTGGCAAAGCTAAAAAGGAAAAAAGCTGCAGTCATCAGTCCCAGATCCTTAACAAAAGGCTGGCTAACCACAACTCCAGGAAACCCCAATCTAATCTCACCTTACCTGACCACCTAGCCTACAGTGAAAAACAATCATGAGGTAGAATCAGCAGAAAAACTCTGGCAACATGAATAATCAGAGTAGATCAACTCCTCCAAGAAACAATAAAGGAGACATAGCACAAGATCCCATCGCAAACAAATGGCTGAGATGTCAGAAATTGAGTTCAGAGTTTGGATAGCAAATAGGACCAACAGAATGGAAGAAATGATGGAATTAGAATTCAAAGCAGAAATTCAAAAGATTTCTCAAGAGTTCAACAAATTGAAAGACAAAATAACCAAAGATTTTGACACATTGAAGCAAGATTTTGCAGCCCTCAAAGATCTAAAAAATACAGTAGAATTCCTCAGTAACAGAATGGAGAGGCAGAAGAAAGAATCTCTGACATTGAAGACAAAGCTTTTGAATGCATACAAATGCTCAGTGATGAAAAAAAAAAAATAGAGAACAAAAATGGATCATTCTATCAGAGAGTAATCTGGGATACTCTACCTGGGATAATTCAAAGAGATCTAATATTTGCCTTATAGGAATACCTAAAAAGTGATGAGGTTGCTGCAAAGGATACAGATGCTTTGCTTCATGAAATAATTAAAGAGAACTTTCCAGACATGCCAACAGATTCTGAAGTTCAGATAGCAGACAGTTTTAGAACACTGGAACGACTCAACCCAAATGAAAATTCTCATAGACACATTATAATTAACTTTGCCAAAGTTAACATGAAGGAGAAGATTCTGCAAGCTGTAAGACATAAGAAAACCATAACATACAAGAGGAAGAACATTACAATGACTGCAAATCTCTCTGCTGAAACTTTTCAAGCCAGAAGAGGGTGGTCATCAACCTTTAATCTCCTTAAACAAAATAATTTTCAACCCAGAATCCTGTATCTAGCTAAAGTGAGTTTCATCAATGATGGGGAAATTAAATACTTTAATGACATTCACATGTTGACGAAACTTGCCATAACTAAACCAGCTCTTCTGGATATTCTCAGACCTATCCTCCATAATGAACAACACAATCCTCCACCACCAAAGTAAACTCACTCAGAAATGTTTGATCAAATTCCAACTTTCATAGTGATGAAAGGATTAAAAATGTCCACTGGACTTTTGAAAAATTTGATACTCAAAACTCTATCTGGATTAACATTGCTCTCAATTAATGTGAATGGCTTAAATTGCCCTCTAAAGAGACACAGGTTGGCTGACTGGATACAAAAACTTAGGCCAGACATCTGTTGAATTAAAGAATATCACCTTACCTTGAAAGATAAACATAGACTTGGGGTTAAGGGATGGTCATCTATAACTCAGGCAAATGGAGATCAGAAAAAAGCAGGTGTTGCAATTTTATTCACAAATACAACAGGCTTAAACCAATTAAAGTAAGAAAAGATAATGACGGTCACTTCTTATTTGTTAAGGGCCACACTCAACATGATGAGATTTCAATTATCAACATTTATGCACTTGACCAGAATGCGCCTCAATTTATAAAAGAAACTCTAACTGATATGAGCAACTTGATTCCCCCCAGTACCATAATTATTGAAGACATTATCAATCCTCTGGCAGTGTTGGATAGATCCTCAAAAAAGAAGATAAGCAAAGAAATTTTAGAACTAAACTTAACCATTTAACATTTACATCTAATAGAAAACTACAGAACATTTCATCCCAATAAAACTGAATACACATTCTTCTCATCAGCCCATGGATCATCCTCCAAAATTGATCACACCTTAGGTCACAAGTCTAACCTCAGCAAATTTAAAAGAATAGAAATCATTCCTTGTATTTTCTTGGACCATCACGGAATAAAAGTTAAACTCAGTAACAACAGGAATCTCTACAAGCATACAAAAACATGGAAACTAAGTAACCTCATGCTGAATGATAGCTGGGTTATACATGATACTAAGAAGAAAATTACCAAATTATTGGAACAAAACAATAATGAAGAAATGAACTATCAGAACCTCTGGGATACTGCAAAGGCAGTCCTAAGAGAAAAATTTATAGCATTGCAAGCCTTCCTCAAGAGAATGGAAAGATAGGAAGTTAATAACTTACTGGGACATCTCAAGAAACTTGAAAAGGAAGAACTTTCCAACCCTAAACCCAGCTGAAGAAAACAAATAACTAAAATTAGAGCAGAACTAAATGAAATTAAAAACAAAAGAATCATACAACAGATGAACCAATCAAAGAGTTGGTTTTTAAAAAGGTCAATAAAATAGATAAACCTTTGGCTAACTGAACCACAGGTAGAAGAGTAAAATTTCTAATTTCATCAATTAGAAATGATTAAAGGCAAAATAACAACAGACTCCTCAGAAATACAAAAAATCCTTAATGAATACTACATAAAACTGTACTCTCAGAAGTATGAAAATCTGAAGAAAATAGATCAATACTTGGAAACATGCCAGCCTTCTAGACTTAGCCAGAAATAAGTGAAAATGGTGAACAAGCCTATAACAAGCTCTGAAATAGCATCAACTATAAAATATCTCGCCCAAAAGAAAAGCCTCAGACTATACTATAAAGCGGTAGTGAACAAAATAGAATGGTACTGGCACAAAAACAAAGAAGCAGATGTCTGGAACAGAATAGAGAACAAAAAGATGAATTCAGCTACTTACCATTATTTGATGTTTTGACAAGCCAATTAAAAACATTCAATGGGGAAAAGATTCCCTGCTTAACAAATGGTTCTGGGTGAACTGGCTGGCAACCTGTAGAAGACTGAAACTGGACCTACACCTTTCACCATTAACTAAGATAGACTCTCACTGGATTAAAGATTTAAACTTAAGACATGAAACTATAAAAATACTGGAAGAAAGTATAGGGAAA
>CAUYPK010100196.1:0-19695 GCA_963574355.1 Loris lydekkerianus | reverse complement strand
CAATGTGCTGGTTTCATATACAATCTGAAATATTCTCATCAAACTGTTCAACGTAGCCTTCATGGTATTTTCTTAGTTATTGTATGTAGGCATTTGTATTCTGCATTTAGTAAGTTTCGCCTGTACCCATTCTAGACGCATCGTAGGTGTGGCCACACCCAATACCCTCCCTTCACCAAAGCCTGCCCCCTCCCTTCCCCTTCCATGGCCATTTCTCCATAGTCTTGTGCTATAGTTGGGTTATAGCCTTCATGTGAAAGCTATAATTTAGCTTCATAGCAGAGCTGAGTACATTGGATATTTTTTCTTCCATTCCTGAGATACTTTACGAAGAAGAATATGTTCTAGCACCATCTATGTAAACATGAAAGAGGTAAAGTCTCCATATTTATTTATTTATTTATTTATTTATTTATTTATTTATTTATTTTTATTGTTAAATCATAGCTGTGTACATTAGTGCAATTGCCTGTACCCATTCTAACATGCACCATAGATGTGGCCCCACCCATTACCCTCCCTCCTCCAAAACTTCCCCCCTCCCTTCCCCTTCCTTGGCCCTTTTCCCATAGTCTTGTGGTATAGTTGGGTTATAGCCTTCATGTGAAAACTATAATTTAGCTTCATAGTAGGGCCGAGTACATTGGATACTTTTTCTTCCATTCCTGAGATACTTTGCTAAGAAGAATATGTTCCAGCTCCATCCATATAAACATGAAAGAGGTAAAGTCTCCCATCTTTCTTTAAGGTTGCATAATACTCCATGGTCTACATGTATCACAGTTTGTTAGTCCATTCGTAGGTAGATGGACACTTGGGCTTCTTCCATGACTTAGCAATTATGATTTGGGCTGCAATAAACATTCTGGTACAGATGTCTTTGTTACATTGTGATTTTTGGTTTTCTCGGTATATACCTAATAAAGGAATTGTAGGATCGAATGGCAGGTCTATTTTTAGGTCTCTAAGTATTTTCCAAACATCCTTCCAGAAGAAATGTATTAGTGTGCATTTCCACCAGCAGTGTAGTAGTGTGCCCTTTTCTCCACATCCACGCCAACATCTCTGGTTTTGGGAGTTTGGTATGTAGGCTACTCTTACTGGGGTTAGGTGATATCTCAAAGTACTTTTGATTTGCATTTCTCTGATGATTAAGGATGATGAGCTATTTTTCATGTGTTTGTAGATTTTTCATCTGTCTCCTTTGGAGACATTTCTCTTCAAGTCCCTTGCCCACCCTGAGATGGGATCACGTGTTCTTTTCTTGCTAATAAATTTGAGTTCTCTGTGGATTCTGGTTATTAGACCTTTATCGGAGGTATAACCTGCAAGCATTTTCTCCCATTCTGAGGGCCGACTGCTCACTTTACTTACTATGTTCTTGGCTGTGCAGAAGCTTTTTAGTTGGATCAGGTCCCAGTAGTGTATTTTTGGTACTGGTTCAATTGCCTTGGGAGTCCTCCTCATAAAATATTCACCCAGGCCGATTCCTTCAAGAGGTTTCCCTGCACTTTCTTCAAGAATATTTACACTTTCATGTCTTAAGTTTAAATCTTTTCTCCAGTGAGAGTCTATCTTAGTTAATGGTGAAAGGTGTAGGTCTAGTTTCAATCTTCTACAGGTTGCCAGCCAGTTCACCCAGCACCGTTTGTTAAATAGGGAATCTTTTCCCCACTGAATGTTTTTAATTGGCTTGTCAAAGATCAAATAACAGTAAGTAGCTGGATCCATCTCTTGGTTCTCTATTTGGAGGGTCTTTTAGAGCTGAAAGCATAGGAGAGAGAGGGAGAAGGTACATTTTGGGATGGGAGGTCATTTCTGCTTCTTTTTTGAGGCTTAGTTTCAAATGTCAGGCTACAAAGTGTAAGCTGGATTTACGGAAAAGCAAATTTGGCAAAGATATTAAACCCACGAGAGCAACTGCAGCTGGAATTGCCTATAGAAAGAGTCTTTCCCACCCTCATTTGCATAGTGCTCTTCCAAGTTGTTGGAAATCAGGGTTTCTTAAGTTTTTCCATCAAAGATAGTGCCTCTGGGAAGAAGCCAGGGAAACTGGTCCCAAGCATGACATTTCTTAGAATATTTTTAGGTTATATTTGACAAATGTTTATGTGAGTTTTACATTTTATGTTCTGTCTATTTTAACATCAAATAATGTTTTAAATGATTGTTGGGTAAAAAATACTACTTAAAACAAACAAACAAACAAACAAATCTTGAAATAAAATGGATTTTTCTGGAAGGCATTCTGAATGCCCTGAAGCTTTGTATGCCTCCATGTTCCTTTGGGAGTAGTTGAGTTGGGGCCGCAAGAACAACTCTAAGTAGCCGTTGGCTCTGAAGGGTCACAGAGCTGGAGAAATCCGTGTTGCCAGGACTCGGTGACTAGGTTCCCTAACTGACCAGGCCAACTCCCAGGTAGAGAAGGGTTGTTTCCTAGGAGTTGAGAGCCGTGAAATGGCAAGAAATGAGAGAAACATTGGGCTAGGTTGCCTCTCATCAGTATCTTTGTTTATGAGTCTGCATGGGGCTGGCAGATGTCTCCCATCAGCATTATTTAGACATTAAGAGATTCTAATTGGAGACTAACATGTGTCCTCATCACAGTTGACCTTATTTATGGAGCGGCTGACATCTGAATGTCAAATTTGCATCAGTGAATTCTCTCCCCTAATAACCACTTTAGTATGTAAATAACGGATTTGCAGCAAGGAACAATTTATGCGATATTCTGACGATTGCTTGGAAGAGGTGGCTTCCTTCTGTCCACAGCGACGGGAGGGCTGGTATGTTCCTCTCCCAGGGCAGGCATAGGAGGGCTCTGTGGGCCCAGGACTCTCGCTCTCTCTAGCTGTCCCACTTTGCCAGCCTGCATGAAACCCTTAGCACTTGTCACCTCGTGCTTGCCAGAGGCTGCTTTGCCTCTGGTCCCCAGGCCCACATTTTGGGCAGGAAGAAGGAATTGGGAAGGATGAAGGAGAAAACGAGCTCTCATTAAGACTTTTTTTTTTTTTTTTTAATTAAAATTTTTGAAGAGATGCCCTTCTTGGCAGACTTTATCTTACTGGCCAGAACTGTGTCATAGGCCAGGCCTAGTTGGAAGGTACCCAGGGAGGAGAACTGTAAGGGTGGGGCAAACCACCGTGTTTGTCTGTCAGAGAAGGCGGATGCCACAGTATGGGCAAAGATTCTGTATGATGTATCTGTCTGCGTCTCAGACAGGTATAATAAATTACCATGGAATAGGGGTTAAAAAGATCAGGAGCAGGTTGGGAAGTCCATGATCATGATGCCAGTGTGGGCGGGTTCTGGGGAGGGCCTACTTCCTAGTTTGCAGAAGAACATTTTCTTCTTGTGTCCTCATATGATTGTGGGGTGGGGGAGGGGGAAAGAGCAGCACCATAGTTCTCTGCTATCTGTGGTTTTGATTTCTGTGATTTCAGTTATTAGTAGTTGAACAAGATCTAAAAATATTAAATGGAAAATTCCAGAAATAAACAATTCATAAGTTTTAAATTTCATGCCATTTTGAGAGGTGTGATGAAATCTTGTCCTATCCAGCTCCATCCCTCTGGGACAGAACACTTTATAGAACATACCTGCCTGTTAGTCACTTAGCAGCCGTCTGGGTTGTCAGGTAAAAAGAACATAGTTTATGTCTCAGTTTCAGTCATCCAGCGGGGTGCTTGGAACGTACTCCCTGAGGATAAGGGGGGGCCTGCTGTCATCCCATCATGAGGACTCCACCCTCATGACCTAATCACCTCCCCAAAGCCCCATCTCCTAATACTGTCACGTTGTATCACATTGGGGATCAGGGCTTCACCATATGAATTTTGGAAGGACTCAAACATGCTGCCCATAACAGTATGTATGTGGGGATTTGCATGAGGAGAGATAGAACAATGTGAGCGATAATTAGGAAGGCAGTTGGGAGAGTTGGTGCAGACAGCAGAGCAGGGAACAAATGACTATGCAGTGCACATGTAGGGAAGAAAAAGCAGCGTGAAGGGCCAGCTGGCCTGCCTACTGCTGTCTGTGGGCTCGGGGCAGAGGACAGACCCTTGGAGGGGCTGTGCAGCTGGTCAGAGGCCCCTGACGGACCCAGATCTGACTTGGCCAAGGCAGGCCTGGAGTTCTTGAACCTTCCTGTTGGGGAGATCAACTGATGTCACCTAGCCTGTGTGCATGGTAACAGGGTTTCCACAGAGCCGCACTGAGTAAGGGGGAGAAAGAGCCCACCAATTTCCATCTGCAATGAATTGCTACCTATTCAGGCAGATGTTGCTGAAAGCATGACGTGTATTTCCACAACGTAGCTCATGAGCTTCTTGTGAGGATTAAATGGTATAAGCAGGGGCGTGTAACCATTTTTTTCCTCTGCCACACATTGGAAGAATAAAAGTTGTTTTGGGCCACACAGTCAATACACAAACACTAATGAAAGCTGATTAACAACAACAACAACAGAAAAGATCTGTGTAAACTTTTCCTGATATTTGACACCATATATACGCAAAAAAAAAAAAAGCCCGCTCTAAATCATCATGCAGCTCACAGGCGGGAGATTTGACAGCCCTGATAAAATGTATGTGAGGCAATTGGCACAACAAACAAGCAGCAAATGCTAGCTCTTATTACTATTAATTATTAGTAATCATCATGGAAATACCTAGGGTGAAGAAGTGTGTGGTAATTTGTGCTGATGGTTGACAAAGTAGCCTCCTCGGGAGAGGAATTCAGTACAGCCTATGACCTGGCCTGTGGTATCACAGGCTCTGAGAGCCGACTCAACAGCATGTGGGGCCTGGATTTGTCTCAAGAGCAAACCATTCCCTCCTCACATACAGTGATTTTAATTTAAAATTACAGTGAGAAGTGTAATTCCCTGCTCATGTATTCTCCTGTCAGGGAGCTCTGTCCTTACAGGGGGAGATTCATGGGAAGGTATTTGAATTAGAAGATCACTTGATGAGCATGAACTTAGAACATGGAATTCTGGTATTGGGATTACATGAGTAAAAGTTGTTTGACTCATAAGTCCAACAGCAGGGATTTAGGGGTACCCTGTGGCTGGAAGGTTGTGTCCTGCACCAATAAAATCCTTGTACCAGTTGTGCCAGTGTGCTGGGAAAAAAGGCTCAGATTTGTAGCATTTTCCAATTTCCATGGTATAAATACTCCCACCATGATCACCTTCAAGCTACCAGCTTGATGTGATATCAAGCATACCAGGAAGGAAGAGTTGGGAAAAACACCTAGTATGCTCTTTCTTTTAAAAAAAAGTTATTTTGTTTCATTTTATTGAGACAGGGTCTTGCTATGTTGTCCAGGCTGGCTCAAGCCATCCTCCTACCTTAGCCTCCCGAGTAGCTGGGCCAATGTGCTCTTGTAACCAGGTACAAGATCTATAGCACTCTCCTGGACTAAATTGGGATGGATTCTGCTGAGGGTGGCCTTGTAAACTTTTTGTTTTTCTTTTTTTAAATTATACTCTCCCTGCCCCCCATTGCAAAAGGCCTGGTGTAGAACACTGGAATAAAGAGAGAGATTAAAAAAAAAAAGTCCTAAAACTCAACAGAGCAAACCACAACTTAATATATTGGTATTTTTCTTTATAGTATTTTTCTTCTTTGATTTGGATCACCTGAAATTGAAGACATTTGGTGGTTTTGACCCATAAAAGAGGCAATATTATATATGATCCAACATCGTACATTTCACATTGCATTTCAAGTTTTATGGCCTGCTCTGCACATACCGTTACATCATCAACATTTCCCCACATCATTAAATTTTCTTTGAAGGTGTGGTTTTTAATGGCTGTCTTCTAGAAAGTTGGATGTATGACTGCAATTTGTTTAACTATTTATTTTATTGTAAGATATTTTAATTTCCCCCCTCCCTCCCTCCCTTCCTTCCTTTTTTCTTTCCTTCCTCATTTCATCTCTCCTTTCCTCTCTTCCTTCCTTCCTTCTTTTTTCTTTTTCTTTTTTTGGTATTAAAAAAATGTCCAAATGTTACAGTCCCCAACCCCTAGGCCCTCAAACTGATACCAGTCCACAGCCTGTTAGGAATCGGGCTGCATGGCAGCAGGTGAACAGCAGGCAGACTTCATCTTCATCTGTATTCGCAGCTGCTTCTTGTCACTCACTTTCTGATCACTGCCTGAGCTCTGCCTCCTGTCAGATCTGCCCCCCTGTCAGTGGAAAAAAATCATCTTCCATGAAACAGATCTCTGGTACCAAAAAGGTTGAGGGCCATTGCCCCAGTGAACATTTTTATAGCATTAATTTTTGTGCTTGTCGCTGATTATTTTCTTAGGATGCACACTTAGAAGGAGGATGACTTAGGGGAAGGTCTAAGGGGTTTGTGCACCTTTAAAAATCTTGATACATTAATGGTAAAAGCTTTCGCCCAATTATAGTAATTTATGCTCTAATTAAATATATAAAAGTACAGGTTTTACTGCACAGTTGTTACCAATGAATAATACCTTTTATTTTATTTTTATCTTTTCCAAGTGCAGGGGAGAAAAATGGTATCATTAGAGTAACTTTGTTTCAGATTTTGCAGATCTACAGCAATGAATCGAGAGAAGAAATGCGGGGAGATTCTTGTCAGACCCTTTATTGTGACCATCTGCCTTCAACTTCTATGCTTATTCAAAAAGATGGGACAGATATAAAGGTATAGACTGACCATGGCCTAAAGCCATTAGCACTATCCCTCCACCAGTGGCCTCCTTTTCACCCACACATCTTCTGTGATTTTTTCTGCCAACAGCATGTTAGTGGGTGGCCCTGATAGGTGAGTAAGCCTCTGACCAGATGGCTGTGCACTTTTGATATTTTACATGATTGAGCTGAATTACTATTATTTGGCATAGGTGACTCAGCTATGCGATCATATAACGCATTGTCAGGGCAGAAAGAACGGTGTGGGTGGCTTGTCAGGCCCTGGGCACAAGGCCCTATTACATTGCTGCAGCTAGCTCATTTCAATTTAATTCCAACTTCTGTATACGACTTCTAGTATTGCCAAACCTGGCTTTTAATTTCCACCTGTGTGATGGGGAGGGGGAAACGGAGAGGGGAAGGCAGGCAGAACGAGGAGGGACAGGATGGGAATGTCATTATGGGCTGGCACAACAGAGTGACAATATGCTTGGGGGCGGAGGGAAGAATGAACAATGAGATCAATAATTTCTCCAATTCGGTTCTGATTGTCCAAGCTGAGAACTCAAACGCGTGGGAAAATGGTGATGTCTTTGCTCTACCCCCAGTGGCAAATGTCAACAGCTGATTGTGCACGTTAGCGAAAAAGAGGTAGAACTGTGGGCTGTTAGGGCAGAAAGGGGTCGTTGGAAATAGATTTCACAACCACAAAATTTCCCAGGGACATAGGAGGAATTTTTCTTTCTTGGCGGTGGCCACTGTAGCGTTTTTCCTCTGGCCTTTCTCTTCTGTGGCTTCTGGTAATGGATGGTGAATGTTTGCTGTTCCGTGTCATAATCTGGGTTGGGGCAGGCTAGCCAGACCTTACTGTGGTGAAGAACTTCTGGGCGCCCCTGGAGGCCCAGGCTGGAGAGTGTAGTGAATGTATCTACAAGTGGAGTGTGACAGTCACCACATGGCCTCTGTGAGAGTTAAGATGCCATGCTTCCTTAGAACCTTTTGGAAATAAAGTCTAAATATATATATCCAGAGGGTACCAAAAAATGAATGCACATTTTAAGAGAGGAAAAAACTGCATTAAAATTGTGATATTCAATATATACCAATGAGGAAGGAGGAATACAAGTCATGTTGAGCGCCTCTTACAATTGCAGAAGTTAAATGTGCCTTGAGTATGACAAATTTAATATAGTTTTTCCCTTTCTTAAAATGTGTATACCTTTTTTGGCACATTCTGGGTATGTATATGTGTGTGTGTGTGTGTTTATATATATATATATATAATATTATATTATATATTATATATATATTTCTGTTTATTTTTATGTAAAATATATATAATGTAAAATTTACTGAGAGTTTAATCCAGTGGCATTAAGTACATTGATGTGCAAACACCATCACCACCAGTGTCCGTGTACAGAACTTTCTCATTGTTCAAAACTGAAGCTCTGACTACATTCCCATCCCTGCCCCTGTCTAGTGCTCAGCACCCTCTATTCTACTTTCTGTTTCTGTGAATTTGATGTGACTGTGAGTTCTAGGTACTTCACATTGGTGGACTGCTTTGAACACAGAGGGTGGTCAGTGTGAGAATGTCAGAGGGTTTCACTGCTGCCACTGACCAGGGTTTCAGGCTGGATGGAGGCCCCAGGTTCAGGAGATTGAGCTTTTACTTCAAGCCATCAGAGATGGGACCCGAGGCTTGCAGAGCAGGGGGAGAGAGCTGGAAGTGACCGCCCCTCCGAAAGCCCAGAGCCTCGCAGTGCTCCTTGGTCTTAGGGACTAGAAAACTCTGCCCATCAGCATTAAGGTTATTGAAGAGAAATTAAAACTCCAGGTCTGTATCCAAACTGGATGTGAGGTCTATATTCCCTGGAAGGTCAGGAATTACACTGAAAGTGGCCCAGGACTGTTGAAGTTACAGAATCCTAACAGAAGCAAATCTAAACCTGCTGTGTTAGTATGTTTTATGACCCGGAGTATGTTAAAATCCAGTAGGAGATATGATACTTATAGATGAGCTAACACTAACAATTATGAAAGAAGCAAACCACAAGGAGAGAGACTGTTGAAACAACAAATAAAAATCAGCACCTCAAGAAATAAAAATGATAAAATAAGCTGGGAAAAAACCCTATAAAATAAGCCAGTTTGAAATAAGAAAGGAAAATTCAGGATTAGCAGGAGAAGAATCATAATAAAAGAACAGGATCTTCTCATCTATTTTTCCACAGGATTTTGAATACTTTGAGACAGAGTCCTGAACTCAGGGCACAGTAAGACTCAGTGGATGTTTGGTGAAGGAATGGAGACGGGTGGCTGAGCACGAGTGATATGTATCTACAGCCTGGCCCAGGTGTTCAAGACAGGACAGGTAAGTTGTCTGCAGGGAAAAGTTATAGGGTCTCCTATCTGGACACCCTTCTCTTTCTTGCCTTCAGGGGTCTAAGAATGTTAACCCCAGAATCTGACATATGCTCACTTTGTAATTTGGCACGAGGTGAAAGAAATGGAATGAAAGTATCTTTTTTGTTCAAAATGACCATTGATACCCAGAAATCCATCGCCCCCCCCCCAAGAGGGTTGTGACAAAGAGCCCTGCAGAACTCCATGCCCGTATGCACACAGAGCCTGTATGCACAGGACCTCACATTCAGTTTGGATACAGAACTGGAGTTTTAATTTCCTTCCAGGAACTTTAATGTTGATGGGCAGAGCTTATTTTGTATACAAAGAACTGTTTTCAGATAGTTTTATGGGCAGCTTGGTGAAGTGGGAAGACACTAGGCTCAGACCAGAAGACTTGGATTTATGTACCCCAAGCATCACAAACCTGGTCCCTGGGTGACTCTGCTAATGTCTCTGAGCTTGAGTTTATATCATGTGTTGAATAAGGTGGAGAAGACACAACCTCTCAGGGTTTACCTGGGAGGGTGAATAACCAACCTTAATCACTATACAAAAGTTAAGGTGCAAAATAATAGAAGGGATCCCCTGTCCTAGAGCAAAATGCTTCACTGAGTGTGAGACAGGAGGTGAGGGGCGTTGTGATTTGGAGGGAGGCTCCCCGAGGAGCTAAGCTCTAAGGCAAGATGGAAGGATGGCTAGAACTAGCCAACCACATGGGGAAAGGGAAGAAGAACATTCCAGGCAGAGAAATGAGCGTATGCAGTGCTAGAAAAGAAAATGCATGGTACCTAGGAAGGAAAGAAGGAAGGAAGGAAGGAAGGAAGGAAGGAAGGAAGGAAGGAAGGAAGGAAGACCAGAGTGGAGGGAAGGTGTTCTCTGTATCACAGGCTGTCTCCCTGAAGTCTGTGCCATTGCATTTCCCTGGTCTTGTCCAAGTAAGCTGTTGATGAACAAGAGGCATCCCCACCCCTACTCACTGCTCTTTTTCTTCCCAGCTGCCATTTTATTTTGAATGTAGGGTAAGCAGATGATATTAAACAAGGTTAATTTCACAGCCAAGCAGCACCACATGTGACAAACATCTGTGAAAATGAATATCTCGGGAAGAGTTAAATAAGGCTCAGAAAAGGACTGGAAGGAGAGAGAGATACGGAATCCAACCAGGGAAAGAAAAGGGTCCTGCGTTAGTCAGCACTCACCATATTTTCTTGTGCATAAGGTACACTGTTGGAGGTTGAGAGAGACACTAAGATGTGGTCTTTGCCAGAATGTTATAATCTATTTTAGAGAGAAAAGGGGAAATTAGAAAGAAAATAAAAAGAGCAAACAGCTAACATTTTAGACAGTTCATTGAGTTCCTTCTCATGTGCTTGACGCAAAGCTAGAGAGGAGTTTTCCTTTACCCTGTTGTTGAACTTTGTTCAGTAAACACAGTTAACTGGAGTTTCATGGGCTGAATTTAGAATGCACATTCCCAGATGATACTGTGCGTGGTGCTCAGAATACCAGGACAAACCCAGGGGTAGGTACTGGGTTTGCTGTCCCAGCAGGATTCTGCTTGTTTGGAGTTTGTGAGTTGATGCCTTACAGTCTTCTATGGGGAGGTATTTATAGTGATGAAGACTTTAAGCTTCAAGAGCCTACAGAGCCGTCTGGTGTAGCTTCCCACGTACGGTTGGAATACTTTCCCTTGTGCCCCTCTCGGATAAGACATTTGGTTTTGGGAGTCACATAGATCTGGTTCAGTTCCCAGTTCTGTTGCTTCTAAGCAGGTGTGGTCTTGGATGAGTTATACAAATTTTCTTTTCTTTTTTTTTTTTGAGACAGAGTCTCTCTATGTCACCCTGGGTAGAGTGCCATGGAGTCACAGCTCACAGCAACCTCAAATTCTAGGGCTTAAGTGATTCTCTTGCCTCAGCCTCCCAAGTAGCTGGGACTACAGGCACCCGCCACAATGCCCGGCTATTTTTCTGTTGCAGTTGTCCTTGTTGCTTAGCTGGCCCTGGCTGGGTTCAAACCCACCAGCCTTGGTGTATGTGGCCGGCACTGTAACCACTGTGCTACGGGCACCAAGCCAGTTATTAAAATTTTCTAAGCCTGGGATTCTTGAACTGGTCAGGATTCTTGGTTGGAAGAGATTAAAAAATCCCACTGGAATGAGCTTACATGGCACTGTGTTCTGACAAAATTTCTAACAATAATATGTGTCTTTTCCCCATACCAACAGCTAGTTGTTCGATTCCCCAGCACCAACTGGGTGCCCAACAATTCAGTTCAATTCTAATGGTAACTCACCAGAGGTCCTGTAGACCCCACAGGTTAAGGACTCAGCCTCCTGAGACTTCCCCCACTTCAGATGCCAGCTGTAAGTTCCAGGGGCCACCAATACTTTTGACTGACCAGCTATAAATTTGAGGTTCCTAGAGCTACCACAGGAGCTCAGGTTTAATAGTTGGCTAGAATGACTCAGAACTCAGGAAAACAGTTAGCTTATGACTACTGAGTTATTAGAAAAGATGCAACTCTGGAAATTGGACTGGGAAAGACGCACAGGGCAAGGTACTGGGGGAGGTGGGTGCAGAGTTCCCATGTTCTTTCTGGGTTTTCCATCTTGTGACACCTTGATGTGTTCACTAACCCAGCAGCTCCCCAAACTTTGATGTTAGAGAGTTTTATGGAGCTTAATCTCCAGCCCCTTTCTCTTCTCAGAGGTCAGTGGGTGGGGCTGAAATTTCCAAGTTTATCCAGGAGCTCCAGCCTAAGTCAACTCATTAGTATAAACTTGGGTGTGATCAAAAGGGATTCATTATGAACAACAAAAGACACTTCTCTCTTATGGCTCAGGAAATTCCAAGGGTCTTAGGAGTTCTGAGACTGGAGCCGGGGACAAAGACCAAACATACAATTTTATTGTACCAAAGACTTAAATTATGATGAGAGGTTTCAGAAAATCTGGGCTCATGTAATTGAAATACCCAGTGCTAGTTCTAACCGGTGACCTGGTTCATCTTGTGCCTCCCTCTAAAAGGGAGGCTAAAAGTCTTAGGCAGGCTCTTTACTAGACAATGAAAAGTGACTGCTAGTAGCCGAAGATGTGCGTTTCCTTAGAATTTAGCAACCCCTACAGACAGAATGCTTCTCTTTCTCAATAGTTTCAGAAAAAACAAAATCTTAGAATTTCTCTCTTTTGTCTGATGTAAGTCATGTGATTATCCCTGAGCTAGTCATGTGGCCAAAGGGTAGAACACTCCGATTAACTGGACCTCAGTCGTGCACTAATCTCTTTGAAACTGAGTGTGGACTCCCTCCCCAAACCACAAGAGCCAAGAGCAGGGAAGGAGTGGTTCTTCAAATGGAGTTTCTCTCATCAGAAAGGGGGAAAAATTATTGCTGGGCAACAAAAGCAATGGCCATTCTGTCCCCCTTTTCTACTCTGTAAAGTGGAGGTGATTGTCACTTCCCTTGGCTCAGTAGTTTCCTCCAGCTCCTCTCCTGTAATCATCTGAGCTTCTAGGGCCTTCCACAAAATGCAGGTGTCGTGTACTCTGAGCCTTTCCCCAGCTACAGGCCACAGAGCCTCTAGCAGCTTCTTCAGAAAGATATGCAGATCATTACAAAAGTTCTGAGATACACAAAAATCAAGAAACATGATCCATGCAGATGGAAACAAATAAAGCTCTCCCAGCACACCCATAAGCTGAGCAATTTGAAACTTGCAGGAGAGAATCAGAAAGGACCCTGTTGATTGTGCTTTTTGGGAGCAAAATAATGGACTGTAACATAGTCTATCTCAAAACTTTCATAATGACCCACATAAAACTAGAATTTTTTTTTTTTAATTAAATCATAGCTGTGTACGTTAATGCAATCATGGGGCACCATACACTGATAAACACAGAATTTAATCAAGTTTCTCACTGGGCAATGTTCCTGCTCATTTTCCTAGACTTGGATTTATCCTTCTTAGCTAGGTTATAGCCTGAGAGTTAACCCAGTACAGTATCCTACCCTGTCCAAATCCTCTTAATACTTTTGTGTTTTTCATTTGAGCCCATATTTCATCTGAAAATGTCAAAACACCACCCACATATGGCGGGAGCCCAGAGGAGAAGATACAGTCACTTTATGAGACCCGCCAAATGGGGTTCAGTGCTTATCTGATCATGAATCATGAGAGCTTTTAGGACAGATGGTGTAATCATATCCAAAAATAATGCCCTTTCAAGAGCGATGCTAATTGGATCACATGGCATAAGAGATTCACATCTGTCACATGGCAAAGACGGAGTTTCCTTAAACTAGTTTGCTTCCATTTCCAGGAGTGGTGAGGGCTTACTTCAGTGTGTTCAGTAAACACACGCGGGGTGCTGATTACACCAATTCATTTTTTCATTCATCCTGCACATATGTCCCCAGTTCCTTCTACACGCCAGACACTGTTCTCTTGGCTTTCATTCCTATGAAGTTTCCCTTCTAATTGGGGGAAGGTGAGTGATAAATAAGTAGACCAATAAATTAAGTGGCATGGATGCAGATAATGTTAAACACAACGAAGGCAACCAACAGGGTCATGGTGAGTGTGTGTGGGTGTGCGTGCTGTGTGCCTGTGTGGGGGAGGTGATAGAGTGACATTTCTGCTGTCTCTGAGGGTTGAGCTATGTGACCACGTGAAGATCTAGGGCAAAGGGTTCCTGGAAGAGAGAACAGCAAAGGCAAAAGCCCTGAGCTCAAAGAGACCTTGATTTATATAAAGGTCAAGAAGTTCAGCGTGGCTGTTACCTAGTGTAGTGATTTTCAACCTGTAGGCCGTGAGAGGATCTTAGGTATGCTGGGAAAAATTTTAAAGATTATTAATTACATTGTTTTCGAAAGAAGTTCAAAGCACAGTAAGTATATTCTTTTTTTAACTCTTTTTTTTTTTTTTAATCAATGTAATTTCAGTGTGCTGTGGAAGTTTAACTGTAGGTTCAAGGGAGCTGTGAGATTAAAAAAAGGTCAAAAACACTGTTCTAGTGGATCAGAATGAGATTAGAGAAAACAGTCAGGAGGCATGGTAAAGAGATTGAATTTTATTTTAATAAAAACCCAGTGGCAGCGAAAGCTACATACAGTAACTCATTTAATCTTCATAAGAGTGGTATGAGATGGGTAGAGCTATCAACTTAATCTTCAAGAACAGAAAACTATTGGGTGCAGTGGCTCACACCTATAATCCCAGGATTCTGGAGGCTGAGGGGGGTGGATTGCTTGAGCTCAGGAGTTTGAAACCTGTCTGAGCAAGAGTGAGAGCTCATCTCCACAAAAAATAAAATCCCCCAGCCGGGCTGGGGCACACCTGTAGTCCCAGTTGCTTGGGAGGCTGAGACAGGGAATTGGAACTGAGCTGAAGGCTCTGGAGCTGTGCTCTTAGTTATCATGCATCTTCCAGAACCCACTGGGTGGTTTCAAGCTGGGTGACATGGCCTGTCTTGCATTTTTCAAAAGCTGGGATAGGTAGTGAAGGAATAAAGGAAGCAGCAGTGAGAACAAGCAGGAGCCACACCATCATCCAGGTGAGAGCTGGCCTGGGCAGGGCGCTGGCCCTGCATAAGAAGAGTCATGGAGGGATTTGGGGGTGTCTTCAGATGGATTAGGTGTGCCTGGGGAGAGCAGAGAGGTACTGGAGGATGCAGGTGGAAAGGAGGCAGTTTGATCTCTACAAAGCTATGGTTGAACAGGAATGCATATTTACTCATTATTCTGAGGGACTCATTCGCTGGTGTCCTAGTCACTCATACGGCCATGGGAATGGCTTTCTGCCCCACACTAAGGGCTGCATCTTCGTCCAGGATGGTTTGGTGTGGAAATACTCTCTGTTAATTTTCCTTCTCTTCTGCTTCCAGGATTCTGGATCTCCAAGTACCTAGGACAGGTAGATTTCCTTCCAACTCAGTCACCCATGGAAAGTGCCTGGGCTGCATGTGATGGGGCTAGATGGGGCTCTCTAGTGATGGGGCTAGATGGGGCTAGAAGCAGGAGGCTGGAGTGCTTCATTCTCCCAAAGTCCTGGATCACACAAGTAACCAGAGCCTGTCAGGATTCTGCCGCCTCCAGCCCTCCTCGACCAGCTCCTTGCTTTCCCTGGAGTCCTCTCCCCTCTCCCCTCTGCCTTCTTCTCCTGGCCTCAGGCTTCAGTGCATCACCTTAGCCCTCTGCAAAGCCCTCCTTGACTTTCTCCAGCCACCTGCCCCACTCCTCGGCTGACCTGCTCAAGAAGAGGGCGTGTGAGTGATCATATGTGCTTATGTGTGCACGTTTATGCATGTGCTTGTGCGGTTGTGTGTGTGTGACTGTGTTTGTGTGTGTCCGTTTGTGTGCTTATGTGTATTTCATCCTGATATTTCCATTATCGCAGATATTCCAGCAGGGACTCCAAAGGGAGGCTTTAGCTTTTGAACAAGGGTGCCAGGGAAGATTAGTAAGGAGGAGACACAGAGCTGTCACCTTTGCTGTGCCAAGGAGGGAGAGGATGGGGGAAATCAGAGTAAAGACCTTAACCCTGATGAATTTGGCTCTTCCTCAAGGGAAGATCCCTTAGCACACTGGCAAATCAAGTTGTGGAGGTCCTTGCTTCCATAGTAGCTCAGGGTGAACTGGCTTTTCTGGTTGAAATGTTCAATCATTTTTCCTCTATTATCTTTCTTCCCTCAAGCAAATTCGCCTTCATGCAGTAATTACCATATTCAGATTCTTCCAAAATGTCAGTGGGTTTGATAGCTGCTATAGACGTGTCCGTGGTGGTGAGCTGGGCCAGCTGCGGAACTGTGGCGGTATCTACCTTCCATGAGGCAGAGCGGGCAGAACAGAGCCAAACAGGGAAAAATAGGTAGTAGGATTGGGGAAAGGAAACTGTGTATACTTGGAAAAAATAAAAAGCAATGAATCTGAAGGAAAGAACAAATAACAAACAAGGGATCCATCCATCCACTATGTTATTAACTATATTATAAAATTTTGCGTTCCCAAATGCATTCCTTGTTTTAGCTTTCATTCATTCATTCATTTTGGTCTGTCTAGACTTTCTTAATGTGTAGACACATGTTATAGGGAAAAGGACCACAGATCCAAAATTCAAAAATAAGACCTTGTTGTTCAGAAGAACTGCAATGCTGGACAGGAGGGAGAGGGAATGTGCCCAGCAGCCAGCGACCTTGCATTTTAAAGGACCAAGCCTTCTTTTAAGCCTCAGTAAAACCCAAGGCCCCTTCCACGATCCATGTGCCTTGTTATCCTACAGGGAAGAGGAGCCCCATGTCCCTCAGGTAGGGAGGATAGGACATGAAAATATTCCTCGAAGGAGAAGGCAGAGGACTTTGGTGTTATAGGATAAACTTCAGCAAGTCTAGATGGTAGGGGTGCTGATAGCATGTATTTGAAAGAGGTCACCATATTTGTTTTGCAAAATATTTAAGATAACAACAGCTTACAATGTTTTTAAACTGTAAGCTGTAAGGGAGTAAAAAGAGGCAAGTCTATAAAGGAGTTTATAGACATTTTGCATGTGTGTGTGTGTGTATATATGTATATATATATATATTTATAGTCAGAGAAATGCAAGATTATGACATTCATCATCTGTTTGTTGATTTTTTTTAAGATTTTTTTTTTTTTAGAATGAGTTTTTTTTTTTTTTTTTTTTTCAGAATAAGTGACACGAGGCCTGAAGTTACAGAGGGGCTGATTTCCTGGACACATAATCCAGGTGCCATGAAAATGTGCAGGATAACTTGAAAGTGGGCTCTGTCCTCCAAGTGTTCCTAGTCTGGTGTGGGAGATGGATGAGCAAACTGATAAATTACAGGATGGGCAGAAGGTGTGATAGCAGTGATATAAATCAACTGTGATGAGAGTGTGCAGCAGAGAATACTTTACTTTGGCCGAGGGTATCAGGGTGTTTGCACAGAGGAGGTGACATCTGAGCTGTGTTTTTTAAAGATGAGTAGGTATTTTTTAGGCACAATGGGAAGGGTCGCTGAGGAGGAAAGGGCACCACAGTGGAATCAACAGTGTGTGGAAGGACAGCACACCATGACCAACCAGGGCTGGCGTGCTGGAAGACCTGTGAGAAACTCGGGGCTGCTTTCCAGTGGGGTCTAGGGAAGAGGAGCAGGAGATGATGTGGAGGAAGGGAGAGAACCTAGGAGGTCACGCTGGAGTGTTTTGATTTACTTCTAGAGGCATCTAGCTAAATTGAAGATCTATATGGCTGCCCAGCCACATCCCAGTAAATAACTGCCCCTCAGTTACTTGTCTAAGTAACTGTGGGATTTACTGGCTCAAGTTGTAGCCTTACGTATTTGTTTGCTAAGGCTCCAGAACAAAGCACCACAGCCTTGCTGGCTTTCTTACTGTTCCCCAGTTCTGGAAACCAGAAGTTTGAGATCAAGGCGTCAACAGGATGGCTTCCAACTGGGGTGTGTGAGAGGGAATCTTGGCCTCTCTTTCCTTCTGAGGTTGTTTTTGGCAGGTTCTGACATTCTTTGGCCTTAGAAGCATAACCCCCACTTCTGTCTTCATCTTCACGTGGTGTTCTGTGCCTGTCTGTGTTCAAATTTCCCTTTTTATAAGGAGACCAGCCACTTGGGAATAGTCATTCTACTCCAGTGCGACCTCACCTTATCATCACCACTAACCTCTGCAATAGCCCTATTTTCAAAGAAGGTCACATTCAGAAGTACTTGGAGTCAAGACTTTAGCACATGAACTTTTGAGGACACACGTCAACACATTTATAGCATAAAGGGCCCAGGGGAGGAAAGAGAAGAAAGAAGACAAAGGGGATAAAGTTGAGTTTTACTGGTGTTTGAGCACCCAGCTGGCCACACGGAATTTTCACCAACATTCTACTACTATAAAAAGGTGTGTTCCATTTAAGCCTCTCCTCCAGTCAGTCCCCAGCTCCATATTGCTTTGGAAGTCCACTCAGTTGCTTTTTCCTCTACTAGTAAATTGTTGTCTGGGAAGAACTAAGGATATCATAGAGTTGCTTCCAGATCTTTTGTGAAAAAGACAGAGTGTTTTCTCTGTGATTCCAGGGTGTCCCAAAGGTGGAATGTTTAGTTAGACAATACTGCGCTGTTTGTCCCTGCTCTGTTGTCCAGTTTGTCCTGTGGGTGTGGGCTTCCTACCACAGTGGGAAAGGCAGACATGAGATTCTAAGTTAGGCAAGCTGGCAGGGAAGAACACAGGAGATGCATCCAATCAGGGAGCAACAGAGTTTATGTCTCTTGAAACTTATGTTACTTCCAGGAAAGAAATAAAAAAATGAGCTTCCAAGCATTTCAATTCCCTCATTGTGGAAATTTCATTTTGAAGACCCATAGCTCCTCACTGCCAGAGAAGTAAATGGGAGGCAGGAATACTGAAACCAGCCCCTGACTCAGTAAATTCATCTGCAAGATCCCAGAATCTAAGCATAGAAGTCAGAGCCTACATTCCTAGCTTCCCTTGCAGCTAGGTTGCTGTCATGCAGGATTTCAGTGCTAATGTGAGCAACATGAGGAAAATAGGACTGACTGTTGGTGGTTGACGTGGCATGTGGATTTCAGACACTGCAGGAATAATTTCTCAGGGGCAGCAGGGTCACATTCCTGGCTCATTCCTTGGGTATGCAGGACATAGGGGGGTGAGGTGGTGAGGTGATGTTCTGGTGTTTCATTGAACTCAGTGCTCAGCAGCAGTTGTGGAAGCTGTTTTGACATTGAGCCAGACCTGTAGCTTCTATTTTTATTTCTTTATTTTTTATTGTTGGGGATTCATTGAGGGTACAATAAACCAGGTTACACTGATTGCATTTTTTAGGTAAAGTCCCTCTTACAATTGTGTCTTGCGCCCAAAAGGTTTGGCACACACCAAAGCCCCATTCCCCTCCGTCCTACCCTCTCTTTGCTCTTCCTTTCTGATTTCATTTCTTTCTTTCTTTCTTTTTTTTTTTTAAGCAGGAACTCAACTTTATTGCATCAAGCAGCTGCTTATATAGAGTGTGGGGAAGGGGCGGGGAAAGAAGGCGGGAGATGAAGTGAGTGACAGGGTTGGGCCAATGGCATGGTACCACATTGGCTGTATCTAGGTAGAGGCAGTTTCAGGCCGGGCCTTGCTGAGTCATTGCTACGCAGAAGTAGCTCGATGGATCTACTTCTAGTCAGGCTCCGGAAGTTGCACTAGGCTTCAGGCACACAGCAGGGCCCAACAATTCCCTCTTTTGTTTTTTGTATGGCAGAAAAACATAGCCCCTGTCTTAGGTTGCCTGCTCTTGCAGTTTCAGTCTTACCCATCATAGGGATACAAACATCAATGGTTTGGTCCCTCTCTTAGGTTGACTGAACACAGAGTGATCTTACCTGTCTTTGGGTACTATGAATGTAATCCACCATGCAGCCTCTCCATATCCTGTCTTAGGTTGTCCCAGTTTTGGGAATCTTACCCGCCATTGGTGCTATGGAGGGTGGTGAAGAATAATAGTTAGATTCTTGGTTAATGAGCCAGTGATATCAGACCTCGACCTGATTTAACTGCCTCTAACGTTTTTTAAGGATACAGGGCCCAATTCTTGTTTGATTATTTTTTA
>CAUYPK010100193.1:0-10768 GCA_963574355.1 Loris lydekkerianus | reverse complement strand
ACTGCCCCTTAGCTAAGTGCCCTCTCCTCACTCGCCTGCCTCAGAGTCATCGCTGACCAGTCGCAGCTTGGGCACTGTCCACACCCCTTGAGAAATCACCCAAGAATCCGAACTCAGTGTGAGTGAACGGGAGTACAGTGCTGGGAGTTTAGGGTTCTGGCAATGGATATTTAAAATTTTATACAGTTTTATGCCTGGCAGGAGAACGCCATGGCACCCTAGTAGGGGAAGTAGGTCCAATTTTTAGAAGGTGACTCCTGTGAAGTGTAGTTGGAGGGCCTTTAATTTCTTCCCTTTTTTTTTGTTTGTGGGGCATTTGAGCCACTCTCATGGGGGAGGGGAGACTCTTGTCCACTTGGTGATGAATTTTGTGCCTTTTGTTTGCGTCCTTGTGGTCGCAGCTCACCTCAGCGGTGTTCATGTTCATTCTTCAACCATCTCTCTTTCTGCAGCTGAAATCCACCAGTTTTCTTACTAAATTTTAGTCCTTTAACTCTCCTGTATGGGAGCCTCTGTGGAAAACTGGCTTCAGTTTGACATCTTGCCTTTTTCCTCCTTCAGATGTTTTAACAAGGACACTCCTTAGCCCTCTGTTCACAGACAGAAGTGATCTCCCATTTTTCCTTATTGATTCTATTTACAGTTGAGATTATCAGCACTAATGTGGGAAAACTTGAACACCAGATGAAATTCTGTACAGCACAGCAAATCAAAACTGAGCAGGAGAAAACTGCATGGAGTAACTTAAGTAGGACACTATATTTCTAAGCAATTTTTTTTTTTTTTTGACAGCACCTTAAGCTTTCACTCTGTGTAGAGCTCCATGACATAACAGCTCACAGCATGTTACAACTCCTGGTCTCAAGTGATTCTCCTATCACCACATCCCAAATAGCTGGGATTACAATTAACTGCCACAATTTTGGGCTTTTTCACTGTATTTTGGCCAGAGCTGTGTTTGAACACAGCACTCCTTTTATATAAGGCCCATGCTCTAAATATTGAGCCACAGGATCTTCATGTGGAATGCTTTTTCAATGACTTATAGTTACATCTACCCCCAAACTTCCACTTGAAACAATCTTAAAAATTTTCTACTCCTGGATAAAGCCTTAATTTAGTCATAGTTTCACTGGTCTTAAAACTTGTCTAAGTAGGATGAACGAACCTTCAAGGCAGTTCTGGTCTTTTTAGACGATGAAAATCTTTGTTGGTTTGTTAGTTGGCAGGTCATGCATGGGTGTGTTTCTTTTTATTTTTGAGATAAAGTTTCTGTATGTAGTCATGCTATCTGTCATGGCCTCAGCCTGGATTCTAACAACCTCAATCTCCACGATTCAGGCAATTATTCTGCCTAAAATTCTCATGTGGGTAGTACTGAAGAAGCCCATCACAATGTCTAGATATTTTTTTTTCACTTTTTAGTAGAGACAGGGTCTGACTCTTACTCAATCTTTTCTCAACATCTCCTCATTCAAAACTCCAATTATCTCAGACTCACAGAAGGCTAGGAATATAGCTGTGAGCAACTAAGATTGGTAATTTTCTCTTTTTTTGTTTACCTACCTTTCTCTCTTTCACTCTCCCTCACTTTATCCTGCCTTTTTCCAAATCTCTCTCTTTCATTCACTAGTTCTTTCTTTTTTTTTTTCCTTCATCACTCACATCCCTCTATCTCTCTCTTCTACCACTTAGGGGAAACTTCTGTAGTAACAAACAAAAAAACTATACAAGTAATTACTGAATGTTTACTCTATTTTTAAAATGGGTGAATTGTGTAGTGTGTGAAGTATATCTGAATAGTATGCTTATTTTTTCATTGTATGGAATATTATTTATGAGAAAAATAAAGAAAAACCTTCACTAAAACATAAGCATAGTTGAGCTCTATATTTCACACTTATGTTTCCAGCAATTTCAGATTCCTAGGCAGAAAGGTCACTGGAAGGTAAGAGGTTTCAGATTAGACAGTGTAACATAGACAGACCCAACTTGTTCAAGAAATTAATGCAAAATTTCTTCAGCTCTCCAGCAGTGTTGCATGAACCTTTTCTCCCTACTACTGAGAAGGATAAATTTATGAGGAAAATTTCAGGTTAGTAGCTTTTGTTACCTTGAACTATGAAGGTAGCAATGTTTTGTTTTTGTTTTTTTTTTTTTAGACAGAGTTTCAGTTTATCACATTCAGTTCAGTGCTGCAGCATTCCACACCTCACAGACACCTGCAAATTCTTGTTTAAGGTGATGCTCTTGCTTTAGAATCTTAAGTATCTGAGACTACAGGCACCTTCAAGAAGGCTTGGATATATTATTGTTGCAGTGCTGCTGGGACTTTGTTTGTACCCACAATTCTCAGTATACGGGGCCATCTTTCTACCCACTGAGCCCATAGGTGGAGCACAACCAGTGTATTTCTCTGGGCCAAAGGAACACAGTGTCAAATCTATCAGAGATATACTGTTATAGGTGCAGGAAAAGTACAATAGCATACAAAATATTTCATATTGGTATCCCTAAGAGGATTTATTATTACCAGGCTTGCTACTCTATCTAAATAAGGGTAAATAACTAATAAAATACAATACATTAATAGAATAATTAAGAGAAACAACATGATGACCTCATAAGATACAGAAAAGGGTTATGACAGAGGCAACATCTTGTTGATGAAATATTTAAAAAATCTTAGAAGAGAAGGGAATGTCTTCAGGACTACTAATGGGTTTTAAAGATGGTTGAAAATATGTAAGGTGCTATATTCATGTGATGAAATATTTTTCTTTTCTTTTTTTTATTAAGTCTTTTGTACATGGATTATAAATGCATTTATGCTGTTTTCAGTGTCTTGATTCTTTGAACAAATTAAATTGTTTACATCATACTAATCAATGTAGCTTTCACCTCATTTACTCCATTATAGAATTAGGAAATTTGTTTTCCACACATTATAGATTCATCTTGTACATGTAATGTGTTCTATAGGTGTGATCCCCCTACTATCCCTCCAATCCTTCCCTTCCTCTCTTTTTCCCTTTCCCTCCTTCCTTTTAGGCCAAAGTTGTGTTTCATTTTTCATATGCAGGTGTGAGTGATAATAAATTTGTTTCACAGTAGTACATGTTTCACATGAGTACATTGGATACATTTTTTTCCTGAGATACTTTAGTATAAAGAATATTTTCCAGCTCCATTTATGTAAATATAAAAGAGTGACTTTTTTTTTTTTTTACTGGTGCATGATCTTGCATAGTATACACATACCACAATTTATGAATCTATTCATGGGTCTGTGGGCACTTTGGCTTCCTTCATGACTTGATAATTAGGAATTCAGCTGCCCGTACACTGCACAATCAAGGGGATCCAAATAGGACCAGAGGAGATAAAACTGCCACTCTTCACAGACAATATGATTATATATCTGAACAAACACAGGGAATCAACTACAAAACTCCTAAAAATGATCAAAGAATAGAGTAACATCTCAAGATACAAAATTAACATACATAAATCTGCCTAGCCTTTATATACACCAACAATAATCAAGGGGGATATTTTTTCAATAATCAAAAGTAATGAAAAGCACATTTATGTTACAATAGAAATGAAATTTAAAATCATTATGATAAAGGAAAATAAGGAAATGTGGCAAGACGGCTGCCAGGAACCAACTATCCACAGAGGCGCCCTTCCAGAAAGAGAGTTAAATAACAAAAGGTTAGCAGGACACTGATGGTTTGGTCCTGAACCAAGAGAGTAGTTTGAAGAGCAAACATCTCCCAAGCTGAGGTGAGCTGCTACCTCAAGGAAGCAAACAAAAGGTACAAAATTTATTGTCAAGTGGATAGGAGTCCCCTCCCCTATAATTATAACTTGCAGTATATATTTTTTTCAACAAGTGAGTGGAGTTCTGATCTCTTTCTATTTTAACTCATGAGAGAGAACATCTAAAAACCAGAACTCCTTTCCCAGAGAGGACACATGAATGTGCTGTGGTATTCTTTCATGAGGCATAAAACTGAACATAGACTGTACCTACAAATATGAACTGCCAGAAATCCCATGCATTTAGACCCCAAAGTATGGAATCTTTTCTCCTGTGTAGTACAGGTTCATGTGCATTATTTCGAGAAGTTTTGATGGGGCTCAGTTCCAGGTATATGCTGATTCTGTGGCACAAGTGTGGAGCGGGGACTGTTAAGCAAGAGAGCCATACACAAGAGAACGAGGCAGTTCCTTGTGGCACAATGGAGGTAGGGAGCCATATGGGAGAGAGAGAAGCATTTTCCCTCAGCACAGTGCAGCAGCAGTAGTGGCAGGAAAAATGGCCCTCCCACCCTGAGGATATTTTCTGGAAAAAATTCCCCCTTTCTTAGAAACCAGAAGGAAAGAGAACTTTACTCCAGTGCTAGCCAATTGTAGAAGAGATCTGGTATGAAAATTTAGGCACCTTGAGCAAAGAATATGCCCAGACATGGCACTGCCAGGACTGAGAATGGAATCAGCATGAACAGAGGTGACATCCTCCCAGGGCAGAGCTAGGTCAGAATTACTGCTTTCATGAGTGCTACTGGCTCCCAGAAGAGCATAGGGTACAAAAGCAGCTGTGGCAGCAGCAGAACCCAAGGGAGAAGCAGAAACTGAGAACTGTTTTTGAATTCTAACAATGCACTACCCAAGACAAAGTTCAAGGCACTCCTGTGAGAATTACTGCCATGGTAGCACCACTGGGCAGGGCTGATACAGTTTCTGTGAACTCAAAAACACCTGGGCCACAAATGCCAATTCTGGGAGAATACAAGTGGCAGCAATATCAATCTAGGTCAGGGTTGAAAAAGAGTGAAACTCCCAAGCTTTCAATAAGACACCGAGATTATCAGGATTCAGCTTCCCCTGAGAGCTGGTAATAGATTTCAGTGGCCTTTAGGAGACCTATATCTCCCTGTGACTCAGGCAGTTGCATACCCCTGGAACATCTGCTCATTGGAGGAAACTGGGTCACACATCTGCAACATTACCATTGACTGGGTGTGACAGAAGTGCAAGTTGGGAAAGGAGGCGTTGACCTCCCTGGAATAATTCATTTTATTTTTTGGCCTTTCTGACATGATATAACACAGGAACAATTCATAATTCTTTCAGCAGATGTCTGTTATCTATTTGTTGTTGACCTTTTAAATTCTCCAACATGAGACTATATGCTGATTGGGGCTATTACTCTAGAACTCTTAACCTGGGCCAATTAACAGGACTATTCAAGGTTCTATCTTGGGTATGTGGTTGAGGAAAGGTGTGGATATTCTTTTCTGGTTGTTCCCCCTGGGAGATGGGCTGTCTTATTTGCTGGTATTTCTCCACAGCTGAGCAGGCAGAAGAAAGGATCTCTGACATTTAATATATACATTTTAAATGCCCCCAAACACTAAAAATGGGAAGAGATGTGGAGAGCAAGAATGTATTTTTCTCTCAGAGTGGTCTAGCACAATTGAAAGGAAACTAATAATGGGTTTATGAGAATTCCAGAAGCCAATAAGGTTGCTTCTTTATTATCAAGAGATAATACAAGATAACTTTTAAACATGGAAAGATTTTTGGAAATCTATAGAGCATATAGTTTCAAAAGGCCAGCACAACTCAACTAAAATAAAGCATCTCCATGACTCATAATAATTAACCTAGCCAAAGTTATTAAAGGTATCATGAAAGAGAAAATTATCCAAGCAGCCAGATATAAGAAAAGTATAGCTTACACTGAGAAGAATGATAGAATGATTGTAAATCTTTCTGCTGAAAATGTTCAAGCTAGAAGAAGGTGATCATCAACCTTCAACCTCCTAAAACAAAATAACTTTCAATCCAGGATCCTGCATCCAGCTAAACGGATTTTTCTTTATGATAAGGAAATTAAATGACATTTACATGTTGGAGAAATTTGCCATAACTAAACCAACTGTCTAGGATATTGGCAGACCTATAATACATAGTGACCTGCACAAACCTCTACCACCAAAGTAAACACATTCAAACTTTTGATCAAATTCCAACATCTAAAGTGGTGAAAAGATTAAAAATGTCCACTGGACTTTGGACATTGTGCCCAGATCTCAAAATCTCTCACAAAGACCACCAGGGAGCCAAGTCTGAGGAAAAAGCAAAAGAGCCTTTCATTGCAAGCTTGAGTTTTGGCTCCCAGGAGGCTTCGCTGCAATGGATCTGAGCCAGAAGCCTTGAGTTCTGGACCAGTGGGTTCTTATGGTCCAGGGCAGTCAGTGGGCATGCACAGCTTGAAACAAAGGGGGAGCTTCTGGATTGATTAGTTGGGGGTCCCTGATTGGTGGGCAGTTGTCTCATAATTGGGGGGAATTGCCTGGGCTTGTCTGGAAAGTGAAATTTACTGAATAATATGGTGGGGAAAGCGAAACTTAACTCCTAAGATGGCTCTGGTCTGTTTGTTTTATTCCCCCACTCTACTTGTAAATCCAAGGACCCAATCATGGGTCTGATACCGTGTGTGTTATCTGTAGCTTTTTGTCTGAAAGCAGCCAATATTGGTCTCTTAAGACAAGCAGTTGTACAGCTCTTACACTTTCCTGTACAAAAGTGATGAGTCTATTGATAATGCTAGGGCTCACAGTCAGGAGTAGGAGTAATAACTCTAGGGGACCAGCCAGGGCTGATATCAGAGTTGTTAGCCAAGAGAGACTTGTACCAGCTCTGATTGTTTTATTTTTCGAATTTATAATTGTGTGAGCTCTCCCACACAAGGGCCATTGATTCTTTCATTATTCCCAAGTGATCAGTGTAAAAACAGCATTTTTCACTTATAGCAGCGCAAAACCCTTTTTTTCTTTTTCCTAAAGTTCAAAGTTTAATTAAGGCAAGTTCTTAGAGGAGTTTCCTCATGCTTCAGCTGTGCATTGACAAGCCAGCTCCCAGTATGTGGCTGGAGCAGGGCATATTGGATGTATTAAGGTTACCTTTACTTTCCAAGGAGCAGTGAAGTTTTATTCAGCCAGCTGTAATGATTTCAGGTGAGGATTCTTCTCATCTTCACTGCCATGCATGTGGCCAGGAGGAGGGTGTAAAGTACTTTCTATCTTGGCTTGAGGGGAACCAGTTTCTGATTTTAGACTTAAATTTGGTCCCTTGTTCTTCCAGAGAGAAAGGATATACAGGCACAAAAAGACTAAACAGAACACAGTTAATTATCCCAGTGGAGATTTCTTTTGTTACTCTTTCTAAGGCTTTTTGTCTATTCAGTTCAGTCTTTTCTAGTTTTTTTGTTGTTGTTGTTGTTGTTGTTGTTATTGTTGTTATTGTTGTTGTTTGTGTGTGTGTTTGTTTTCTTTTTAGGAGTTCCTGCTAAATTTCAGAGAATTGACAGAGGTCTCTTTGAACAACACCAGTGGGAAGGCCTGCATCCAGTTAAGCTTTGTTTCCTGGCAGAATTTTTAAATGGACTTATTTTTCTTCTCTGTACTCTGGTCCTCCTCCCTGTTTCTCCCTAGTACGCAAGGCCACCAAAGGCATAGCACCCAGCCCAAGGAAACTAGGCCCACTGAAGAGACCAGGGACAGCACAGTGTGGCTGACACTGTCCATGAGCATAAAGTATACCCAAAGACAGCTTGAAGGAAATTTACCTCAATCACTTATTTTCCTCTACTCAGAAATAAGCCCTTAAGAGGAGTTAAGTGTGCTTTTCCACGTGACACACATAAATGACTGTTGCCAATGCAAGTTGAGATTGAAGATCAACGCCACACGGTTTCCACTGTCCTTAATACTTAATGCAAAGTGTGGCCAGGTTTCTTCAGTGGCAGGCTTCTCCAAGTGGTACTATGCCCACTTGGGGAAAATGAAAACAAACACGATAAAATAATTTTAATTAGAAGAAGGAGATGCACATTGGTCATTTTTTTAAATCTTTGATTTTTTTTCTGTAAGTTTCAAGGATGAATTGTACCCTAGAGATGGGTATTTGCCATAAATATATAGAGAGGTTAGTCTGTAAAGCTGAAGTGTCTGAGCGAATGAATTCTTTATTTCCAGCACAAATGAAACACCAGTTATTTATACCAGGGTGAGACATTTAGAGAAAAAAATAAAAGTCTTTATCTTCATTGGAGAAGGTTTAACCAGCCTGCACTATGTCTAGTCAAGCACAAAGAAACTTCTTGCTGCTGATGACACACTATAGACTGACAGTTTTGGCCAGGGATGCCAGGTGGGAGATGTAGAAGTACTGGTCCAGTAACTTCATCAAATACTCCTGTCATCATGGTGGCTTCTAGAATCTGGGGGACTGCTACTCATCCATCTGGCATTTTTATTTATCCTCCCTCTGCTTCCTGGCTCCTCTCTGCTGCCAACCATTCTTTCTCCTCCCTAGAGTAGATAGGGGTAAGCTCTAGGACCCATGGGATGAGAGGAGCTACTTGCAACACCTGGTATGGTTAAGAGGCAGTCATTTTTGCCTCAGTATCAGCTCTGGTGTTCCTCTTAGTAATGGTGGAAGCATCTCTTTGATGTCCACGAGAGTGCATAACTGCTGCTACCTTCCATAATTTCCATACTATGTCTAGTAACTGAAGTTATCTCCTGCTGATACTTACTGGTTTTTTTTCTTTTTTTTCACAATTTAATAGCCCCTTGTACTTGTACAATGTTCCATGTATTTGGAAAGTCAGAAAAGTATACTTAGAGTCAGTGTAAATATTTGCACTTTTTCTTTGGCTTAATTCTAAGGCTTGGGTCAAGGCTTTAATTCAGCCTTCTGAGGAAATGTGCCTTGAGGTAGAGGCTTAGCCTCCACAGTCTCTATTAAAGTGACCACTGCATACTTGGCTCGCCATTCACCTTGCGCAGTCATGTAACTGCTTCCATTTACATACAAGTCCCAGTACCTATAAACAGGATGGCCATCCTTTTCCCACTCCCTCCAACTGCTTAGAGAAGTAGGCTGCAGGCCTTGTCCAGGACCTAATCAGCTGGTTTAACACACCCACAGCCATTTTATCTCTCTCTGAGACATACAGAGTAAAAGACTTGACCAAGTCTGGCAGTCCCAATGCAGGTGCAGTCATCAGCCTCATCTTTAGCTAGAAGGCTCATTCCTGTTCTCCTCCCCACTCCAAGGGCTGTCCCCTCCTCTCCTTTAATTGCCTCATACCAGGGCTTAGCTAAAATGGGGAAGTTGGGGATCCAAAGATTACAAAAGCCGACTGGGCCTAAGAATTTCAAAACCTGCTTTGTCTCATAGGCCTGAGGAGGCAATTAATGATTTGCCTTCATTTCATGCCTATATACCTCTACCCTTGCTGGATAGTAAATCTTAGATAACGTACTTGCTGCTGGCAAATCTGGGCCTTCCATTTGGCTACTTTATAGCCACATACCTTTAGATGTAAAAAAAACAGTCCATTGTCTCAGGCACAGCTTTCCTGGGTAGAATGTCCTGAAAGGAGGTCATTAACATATTGGAACAGCACACATTCTAATTCCTCAGCCAGGGATTTTTGGAGGTGACGAGTCAGTACCTCTCCAAAAACTGTGGGTGTTTTGAACCCCTGTGGCAACTTGGTCCATGTGTACTGTTTCCATGTCTGGTCTCTTCCACTGGAAAGCAAACAGCTTCTGGCTTCTATAAGCCAGCCTTATACTGAAAAAGACATAATTTAATTCCAGACACGTGGGCCACTTTGCTTCTGCTAGCAGCAGATTTAGCAATGTAGAATGCAGTGATTACACTTACAGCATTTACTAGGAAAATCTAGATAACATTTAATACTGCACAAGTTTTTCCAGGGTAGTCAACATGTGACTTTGTTGAGTATTAAGCCTTCAGAGGAAATATAATAACTGTATATAATTCTATACTTTTTGGTTAGTCTCTTAGTCCCATTTTACAGATCAATTTACTAAAACAGTTATGTCCCATTTTATGAATTGACAGCACAGATAAGTCTGGGATCACAATACAGGTGAACCACAGCCTCTTTTTTTCTCCTTTTAAACTATTTTTCTCCTATTTCTGTTTTTACTAAAGGCAAATTATAGTAGAACTAACTTATTTGCCAAAATAAACTGTACTTCAATATATGGAGTCTGATTATCTGCATAAATTGCAGTAAGAATAATCATTAGCCATCTAGGCTCTTATTTTCCTTAAAATTGTATTTTTTGGAACCTTTTATAAGGAATATCACGCTGGACTTTTGAAAGCCTTTTAGAGCCCAGGTTTCACCTGTGCCATTAATACCTGTATGCATTGGGTAAATCTCTCTTCTCATGAGGTCCCCAAGCATATTTTGATTCCCGGACCCATCAGCAAGCAACCTTCGTTACTTACCACAGATCAGGAAATGTTACAGATGGGTATCTGGCCAGTTTTCCAAAGAGCTTTTTTATTGGCTTTATAAAGTCAACCTTAATTTTTTAACACAGTCTGGACACCTCTGGAAATGCTATTCCAGCCAAAGCCTTGGTAAAATAATCAGTGCCTTTATCATGTCTTATAGAAAAAAACAGATTCTTATTAAACTTCTAGAAATAACTGTATTGTCAAAAATTAGCAATACAACAATACTTACAAATGTCTTTATGAAGAATACTTACAATATTACAAATACAACAATACTTACAAATTTCAGAGAAATCAAGGAGAGAGAAAAATATATGTTTCAAGTTTTGCTCATAAGTACATACATTGCTTGAAAAGCTACAAATAGCTTAAAAGATAGAAAATTATTTTTTTGACTTCTGGAAAA
>CAUYPK010100192.1:0-11692 GCA_963574355.1 Loris lydekkerianus | reverse complement strand
AACATAGCCTTCCTGGCATTTTCTTAGTTATTGTGTTAAGACATTTATATTCTACATTTACTAAGTTTCACATGTACCCTTGTAAGATGCACCGCAGGTGTAATCCCACCAATCCCCTTCCTTCCCTCCCTCTCCCCCTTCCCCCTATTCTTAAGTTATAACTGGGTTATAGCTTTCATGTGAAAGCCATAAATTAGTTTCATAGTAGGGCTGAGTACATTGGATACTTTTTCTTCCATTCTTGAGATACTTTACTAAGAAGAATATGTTCCAGCTCCATTCATGTAAACATAAAAGAGGTAAAGTCACCACCTTTCTAATGGCTGCATAATATTCCATGGTGTACATATACTGCACAAATCATTTTAATGATAGTCACCATGCATGTACTGTGCAGAAAAGTAAACAACTGGAAACTGTGGAGAACAGTAGAAAGACCACGTGAAGTATAATCTTTACTCCCAAGAAGTCTTTAGACTAGGAAACAGTAATTACTATAAAAAGAAGCAAAGCATGTTGAATAGTCTAAGAGGAGATACACACAAATTTTTGGTGGCATTTAGTCCAAGAGGTGCTTCCATTTTTAATTGAAAGATCAGAAAAGTCTTCCTAGTAGAGGTACCATTTGGGTAAACCTTGAGTGGTGTGTTGGGTAGGACATGCCCAGGTGGAGAACATGTTTGGGAAAAGACCAGGGTCTGGAGATCAGAGAGTTTGTCAGCAGTAATAAGATGGATGGACTCTTTTCAGTCTACTCAATTATACCCCATCATGACACAGTTCTGTGGCTCTCTTTTCATTCTGCAGATTAGCCAGAATTCCCTGCAAGATGGTTAGAAACTCACTATCTACTTCTATAATTTTTTTTCATTTTCTCTGAACATCTTCACTTGAGTAGATGACATTAAAGCTTTCTCTAAGAACTGAAAATTTTTTATTTTCAAAATGGCCCACAGCAAATTTTCTCAAGTTATCAGATACAGATATTGAGGCGGCCACATCACATTAGAGGTAAGCTTGTAGAGCAGTTTCCTTACTCTTTCCAAAGATCGTCTTGGAAGAAGAGGGCATTGTGGTTGGAACGTCATGACTTGTTGCCTTGAGATGCTTGTCTTACAGTTGGGAATTAGCAGCATGACTGACATGTGTATTGACAGAGTACGTTCTTTTTTTTTTTTTTTTTTTTTTTTCCAGTTTTTGGCCAGGGCTGGGTTTGAACCCACCACCTCCGGTATATGGGGCTGGTGCCCTACTCCTTGAGCCACAGGCACAGCCTGACAGAGTATGTTCTGAACAGCTACACATACCATAATCTGAGGAGGAAATGCTTGATCAGCACATGCTCTTGACTTTTGAAACTTGGCTTTCTTACCTCCAGTTAAATAACTATTCTTTTCTTATTACTCTTTATTCCATCCTTTAAATGTTGTTGTTTCTTCTGGTCACTGACCTTAGACGTGGTCTCTTCTAATTCCTGGATAGTTTCATATATTCCTCAGAAAGCGCCACGGATATAACCCTGGAGTTCACAACTGCAGTCTCCATTCCTCCCTTGAGCTTCAGACATATCTATTCCAAGTTGCCTATTTGCTATACAGATTTAGATACTTTATAAGTTTAAAATTCAAAACAAATTCTAAAAAAAAATGAGGTATTATATTTCCCCTTTTACCTGAAACTCAGAGAAGCTATGTCATGCAGTCAGGGTCACACAGCTGGCATATGGTAGAACTTGGATTTGATTCTATTTTAAAACTTGATCTATTAAAACCCATGTTCCTTTCATTTTGTTTTACCATACAGCCCACAAAAATCTTAATGTCTGTTTTTCCTATCAGCATCTATCAATTCTTCCAAATTAGGAAATTAGGAATCACTTCTGCCTTTCCCTCTGTAGGTCATTACTCAGTCCCTTGGGCATTATTTTACTCTTCTCTCAATCCTGTGTTCCAGTTCATGTTCTTATTGCTTCTTTCCTGAAAGTCTCCCTACCATCTTCCATACTCCCAAGATTTTCCTACCTTTAATCCATTCTTTCTATGTCTGCCATAGGCTTATCCCCTGCCCCCTTCCAATTTAGACTATAGAGAATTTTAATTTTCTTCTTTACATACTTTGCAGCTTCTGATGTAATTAGCACATATTTTTCCGGACTCAAACATATACAACATGCTTTAAAACAAAGAAGGTGGTCTTGGGAAATATTGAAATTTCAGAGATGTACTCTAGAAATATTTTGTCAGTAGAATACAGATATAAGAAGAATTTGAAGAATAAAACTGAATCCATGGAACCTGTATTTTTCTTTTGCTCACTGTACTCTTAAAATTTACAGTTTGGATTAAGATAGGGAGGATCTGTCTCAGCTTTGGGGATAAGATGAAATTGGGAACACCGAGAATTTTTCCCTGAGTGATCCAATGTCTTTCTGGGTCAGCTCTGACTGATACTGGTTGCATTACTGCTAAAATTAATGCTGTGTACCAGGGAACAGATGTGAGTTCATCATGTGAGTTTCATGAATAGGGACTTCTGATTTCTAATCCAGCCTGATACCCTCTTTAGCTTTGGGGAATTGAGTTGGTAAATCTGCTTTGCAGAAAGGTGGTCAGTGAATGTGTACAGGCTTTGTTTCATTAGTTAATATATCTGACGCTTCCAGTGACTGCATTTTTAACTGCAAATACATCTTATATAGTTACTGATTTTTTCCCTCCCTCTTGGGAGTTCTCTTTGTTATCAACACACAATCACATTCACAAATTAATTGATGATGTTAATCTACTATTAAGGAAACTAAATCAGTAGTTTAATCCACTCATGATTGGACCAAGCCCAGCTCAGACACTAAAAAAGTTTCCTGGCCTGTAGGCATTACTGTCATTTCAAGTTGTGTAGATAACATTCACAAGCCATTTGCTTCATCTATAGAATAGGTACCCCCTGTATAATTCTGGCTCAATTTTAGAAGATTCACAGATGAAGTGTTTAGATTATTTGTGATTATGTAAGATAGTTTAAAAAAATATTAAACTAGTCAATTAGAACATGATTTGAAATTGACAGTCTTGTTAAATGCAACTGGAAAGAACATAAAATGGTAAAGATTTTGCACTAGTAGAACTTAGTAAAAATGGATTTTGACATGGATTACCTAGAAATTGTTAAAAACTCACTATCTACTTCTATAAAACAGTATATATACACTGTTTATAAAACAATCAAAAGAAACCTACCACAGTTACAATGAACACTATCTGAGTAACAAGCACATTCACAACCTTGACCAAAGTGTAACAAAATTGATCCGTTTAACCATATACATTTGTAATCCTGCCCATAATATTTTGAAATAAAAAAAGAACCTTATCGGGAACCATTTCTAAATGTTTCAAATTTTTACCATTATCATTATTGTTAATGTCACAAATCAACACACAAAACTAAGAGTTTCAGAGTTCGTATGATGACTTGCTATGCTTGGAGTTAGGACACACATCCAAATGTATCCGTAGCATTTAAGCAAAGGTGAACATTCGGGTACTGAAGAATGCAAATTAATTCAGAGTAGCTTTGCAGATCTCTAGGGGTGGTAATTTAATCTAATGGGAACTTAATAACTTATATTAAACACATTACTAATCTGATGCTTTGCTTACAGTAAATTAAAACTAGTGAAATTATAAATCACTTATTAAAGAAAAAAAAGAATATCTTCTTGAATTAAATTTGAATCTTCCCTTAACGAAGAAACAGCAGGTAGGAGGAATCCTTGTTGTTTTCAAATGAATTCCAATCAATTTTTGTATTCATGTTAGAACATTAAGTAAACAGATTTAATTCAGATAACTCAAACCTGTGTCTTTTATGTAATCACATAAAACTATAAATATGAACTAGGTGGTTCCCCAGGTCGTACTCAGCTACAAACTGACCTCTACTTCATGTTCTTTGTGGACATGGATCATGGATCATGTGTATGTAAATATAAACACACGGTAATGCACTGCCCAGCATTCATGCTCAATCATTCCGAATAATAACAATAATAATAACAAGGAAGATCCAAAGGTAACAATAAAATTGTTCCAAAATGCAGATTCTGCACAAACATTGTTCCATAGAAACTTGAAAAACAAAGCATCATTAACAGACTCTTCTTTGCAAAATCACTTTGCTTTGGGCCACTTTGTCATTCAAGGTGACACAGACCAAAGTTTCCTTGAGCCCAAGTGTGTATGTTGATACCTTTTAAATGGCCATGGCCTTTGGTTTTTTTCATTGTTCTGGCTCACAGATATTTCTGTCTGGTAAAATTGATGAGACAATAAAATATCTATCTATTATTTTACTCATTCACTCATATATCAAAAATACAGAGTGCCTACTTTCTTCCAGGCACTTCTCGGGAGCTTGCACGCACAGAAGTCATGGCTATTCTTTGCTAGGGTAGCACAAAAATCAACACAATAAATAAATCATTATTTCAATTGGGAAGAAGTACCCAGAAAGGAAGAACATGATGGAGGAGTATTGGGTATGGCAGAAGGTGGGATTATGGTTTTATCTTGGGTTTCCAGGGAAGGCTTTCATGACTTAATTATACATATTATAAGCACCAATCAAAATACTGTCAAAGAGTAAGCTGTGGAAATATCTGGGGAAGGGCATTCTAGACATAGCTTCTAGGAAATTATTAGCCTTGTGACTGTAAGAAGATGAGTTTGCTCAAAAAACAAGGTCACGGTGTTGGAGCTGAGTGAGCACTTGGAAGGAAGTTTGGAAGCTAAGTCAGAGAAGCCATGGGGGAGTGCCATGAGAGATGGCCTGCACCTTTACAGATCATTTAATAGATTTTAGATTTTACAATGGGGGAACTTTGGAGGGTTATGAACACAGGTATATGAGCTAACATGTTGTCTAAAGAATACAAAGGGATTCTGTGAGACCGTACTGTGGTGAGAGTTGAGGAGGCAAGAGAGACCAGTTAGAAGGCTATTTTACTAGTCCATGTGAAAGATAATATAATAGTGGCTCAAATAAGAGCTGAAGTAATGGATATGAAGAGAAATAGTAAAATTCTGCATTTATTTTACAAGTGAGACCAATAAGAATTGCTCATAGAATTAATCTGGTCACTCAAAGGAAAAGAGAGAGAGAGAAAAAGAGAAGAGTCAAGGATGACTGTTCATCTTTTTGGTCTGAAAAATCTAGAAACATGGAGCTGTCACTGAGTTGGGAGAAGCGAGGAGGAAGAGTAAGGGTGAGAAATCAGTAGGAACAGAAGTTAAGACTTATTTTTACGTTTTAATTCATATAGAGGGAATAGGATAAATATTTGGTATGTTTCCATTATTTAATAGGTTGCTTTTTAGATTTTACTTAGGGACTTATTTAAATATTTTACAGAATTTAATATTTAATTATTTAATAATTCATAAAAATATTCCAAAAAGTAGAAAATAAAAGGACCATCATATCAATATTAATATTGAAAGAAAATTTCTCCATATAGAAGTATATATTGCCAGATAATAAGTGAAGAAGAAATGATAAAATTAGAATATCATTACTTTGTAGACCATAATAAATTAATTGATCTAATGATTAAACATTGATGGTCCCCAGCCACAAAGAAGAAAGAAAAACCAAGAGAAAACATACCATTTGATGAAGGAATGCACTGCCACCAATGACGTATTTTGAAGAATGCAAAAAATTCTGAATCTGACTAAACCTCTGTTCTCAACTCGCAATTTACAGAAAACAGAGAGGATTGAAATATATATTAAAGGATAGCATCTTAAGCAATCAACTAAAATCCTAACTGTGGAATAAGCAACTGTGTTTCCTCAATAAGTTGTAAAGGACAAAAAAGAAAAATTATAGATTCTAGAAATCAGTAAAGGAACACATCAATCAAGTTCACTGTGATAAGTTAACTTGGACCCGGGTACAAGTGAAAATGTTAAAGACAGTATGAGATTAACTGAAAATAAGAGATGAATTGGATATTTGGTTGTACTAAAGAATTATTGTTAAATAATGTTAGGTATGTTAATGGCACTGTGGTTATATATATATATATACATAACCATATATGTATATATGGTTAATATATATAATATATAGTTATTATTATATATATATAATATATAGACATCAGCAGATGTCTCTAAAATTTAATATATATGGTTAATATATATAATATATAGCTAAATTTTAGAGACATCTGCTGAAATATTTGTGTATAGAATGAAATAATACCTTGAATTTGGTTCAACATAATAGAGGATGGATGAAAAGGGGGTGGGGGCAGGAAATGAGACCTTCCATTTAATCCTGTAATCCCATTACTAGGCATCTACCCAGAAGAAAAAAAAATCATTTTATCATAAGGACATTTGCACAATCTCCAAAATGTAGAATAAACCTAAATGCCCAACAACCCGGGAATGAATTAATAACAAGCGGTGTTATATGTATACCATGAAATACTATTCAGTCGTTAAAAAGATGGAGTCTTTACATCTTTTGTATTAACCTGGATTAGTAAAGCATAATAAGAATGGAGAAGCAAGAATCCAATGTACTCAGTTCTAAAGCAAAGGCAGTAGATGATCTACTACAAAGTAATAGGTAGGGGAATGAGTGAGAGGGGAGGATGGAGGAGGATGGTGAGTCACAGTGTGTGGCACACCTTGGGGGTGGGACACAATTACATGAGGGACTTCGCCTAACAAATGCAATCAAAATTAACAAATGCAACCTGATTCTTTGTTCCCTTAATGAATCCTGAACAATAAGAAAAGTATGACATCAGTGCTTTGATAGGGATTGCATTGAAATCTGTTGATTGTCTTAGGTAGTATGGACTTTTTAACAATGTTGATTCTTTCCAACCACAAGAATGGTATGTTTTTTCATTTGTTAACATCTTCTGCTATTTCCTTTCTCAGGGTTTCATAATTGTCATTATAGAGATCTTTTGCATCCTTTGTTAGATAAACTTGCAGGTATTTCGTCTTCTTTTGCACCTCTGTAAAAGGAATAGAGTCCTTGACTATATTTTCAGCTTGACTATTGCTGGTGTATATTAAATCTCCTGATATGTAAGTATTGATTTTGTATCCTGAGATGCTGCTGTATTCCTTGATCACTTCTACCAGATTTGTAGTTGAGCCCCTGGGGTTTTCCAGATATAAGATCATGTCATCTGCAAAGAGTAAGAGTTTGGTCTCCTCTGACCCCATTTGGATACCCTTGATCACCTTCTCTTGCTGATTGCAGTGGCTAAGACTTCTATTATTATGTTGAACAGCAGTGGAGACAATGGGCATCTTTGTCTAGTTTCAGATTTGAGGCATCACATTACCAGACTTCAGGTTATATTACAAATCTATAGTGATCAAAACAGCATGTTACTGGTACAAAAATAGAGAGGTAGATCTATGGAACAGCATAGGAATGCAGAGATGAATCCAGCCGCATATTGTCATTTGATCTTTGACAAGCGCAACAAAAACATACATTGGGGAGAACATTCCCTATTCAATAAATGGTGCTGGTAGAACTGGCTATTGACCTGCAGAAGACTAAAACTGGACCCTCACCTTTCACTCCTAACAAAAATTGACTCTCACTCAATAAAATATTTAAATTTCAGACATGAAACTATAAAAATACTAGAAGAGAGTGCAGATAAAACACTTGGAGATATTGGTCTTGGAAAATTTCTGGCAACTTATAGAGACCCTGGCAATTGAAGCAACACCAAAAATGTACTACCAGGATCATATCAAGCTAAAAAGCTACTGTATAGCAAAGGAAACTGCAAGTAAAGTGAACAGATGGCCTTCAGAATGGGAGAAGACCTTGCAGGTTATGATTATAACAAATGTCTGATAACTACAATTTATAAAGAACTCAAATTAATCTTCAGAGAAATTGAATCTTCAGAGAATTTGAAGTTTACATGAATGGAGTTGAAACATATTTTTCTTAGTAAAGTCTCTCAAGAATGGGGAAAAAGGTATCAAATGTACTCAATACTATTATGAAACCAATATATAATTACTTACACATTCATATGAATGCTAAAACACAAATATAGCCCAGTAAAAAGGAGGGGAGTGAGGAGGGGGAGGGTGACTGGAGGGAGGGCATTTGGTGGGATCTTACCTAATGTACACATTTCAAAACTAAGAGTATATTATAAATGTCTTACCACAAAACATAAGTGAGGTCATGGTTATGTTAATTAGTTTTATTTAAGCATTCCACATTGTATATAAAATCATCACATTGTACTCATAAATGCATACATTTATGATTTAATAAAAATTAAATTAAAAAAGAAAGGAGAGGGTACTATAAATGAAATAGGACTGTTTATTGGTTATTGTTGAAGTGGAGGATGGCTTCAAAAGTTTCATTATAGTATTCTGTTGACTTTTATATTGTTTACAATTTTCAACAACTAAAGTTAAAAATACATCCTAAGATTTTACCCCACTTGCAACTAATAAGTTAGCCTATCATGATTTCATGGATGTTGACAGAAGATACAAGACTCCTGAATCAGATACAAAGAACTTAATTACTCCCAGCACAGCAAGCATCCTGAACGTCAGCATATTTGTCTTGGTTCCTTCCAACCCCCGCAATGCCATGGGATGACACAGAAGGGCCCAGGTAGATGATGTGCACTTACCAGGTTTGTGTCTCATGCTTAGGAAACACAATGCTTTTATAAGTAGGCTTTCTGACCTTTGCCCCTGAGGAAGATATTGTCATTATTATATTGAGCTGTAAACATACCTGCTTTTTACTCTAGAGGGACAAACTATTTCTCTCTTCCAAGGTGCCTCACAACCTTGAAAAGTCTGGAAAAGAGATCCACCCAGTGCCTTGATGGACAAGCCATGCAGAAATGCAAGAGATCCCTGGACAGTTGTCTCCAGACCTTATGGAGCTCTGACTCTCCAAAAGGAATCTGACACTCAGGAATTATTAGGCGTTTAATTGGATCTGCTCTTTCCAAGGATATTTTTGGAGTTGAGAATGTTGTAAATTGACACACTGATAAAATTAATTCATTTTAACACTTATTCCTTTGTTTTCTTTTTTTCATCAAGAGACATAACTTCTGAACCATTATAAAGTACTTCCACTTTTTCTCTTACTGTATTTTTTAAAATACTATTTTAAAAATCTTTTGCCTTTCCCTCCCTCCCTCCCTTCCTTTTTTTCTTCCTTTGTATTTTTTGCTTAAGAACCCTTACAAAATGTTTCTGAAATTTATTTTTATGAGCTTGGACTATTTCTTATTTACTGATGGCTTGCCACATGTTGTAGAATTTTATTGTTCCTTTGTTAGGAAGTATTTTCAGTTTGGGGATTTGTAGTAAATTTTCTTCAACCACTCTGTCTTCTCTTTGGCCATTAAACAAAGCAACTATTGTTTTCTTGTGACCCTACCTTTTTTGTCCCCTTGCACAAGTTTGTCTTTGGTTTCCATAGGGACAGCCAATTAATTTTGATTCTTTTCTCTTTTCTTTGCTCTTCGGTAAAAAAACATGTTTTTGTCATTATTCATAGTTTTCATTTTCCTCCTTTTAATTATTTTCTTTATTTTCCTAAAGTTTTTTATTTTTGTTACACTCTTTTAAAGTTGAGAATATAAATAGAGTTCTTTATTAATGGTGACTTAAAGAACACATTTTTCTTGTTCTTGCAAGTATCAAGCAATACATATGTATGTATATGTTTGTCTCTGAGTAAATTCTGGCATTTTTCTGTACACTCATATGTAAGCTACATGTATCAAACTTATACTTTTTATTAAATTATAAAAGGCTGTATTGCCTATTATTTAATCATAAAGACTGACATCCACTATGTCAGTCCAAACCTGGTATATTACTTCTTAGGCCTGACACTTTGGCTATATTATCTTACTTTCTTAAAAACCTCAGTTTTCTCATCTTTAAAATGAGGATGATAATAGTACTTGTGGCTTCAGTTTATTGTTATGAATAGAGGAGTTAATATATATAAAGAACTTTAAACAGTGTTTGGGACATTTTGAAGTGTTATATAAATATCAGCTTTTGTCACTAATGTCTCCCTTTTATTTCCTTCCCTGCCTTTCTCTTCCCCTGATTTCCAACACACACACACACACACACACACATCATTTAAACTCCCTGGGGCTAAGTTTTGTCATCAGTAATATTGAGAAGTTAAATTACAAGACTTTGAAGCCATAAAATATTTGACCTATATCAAAGAATCTTATTACTTCTTAGCAAACAATTACATGTAGAATAACAATAACCATCATTCTGTGGTTCTTAATTTGGCAAAGGCCTTTTCTGTGCTTTGCAAATATTATCTCATTTAATCCTCACAACCATCCTAAGGAGCAACTATTAACTTTTTTTTTTAAATAAAAGCACCTTACTCTCAGACAGGCTAGGTCTAGTACATTCTTGTTTTTTCGAATGTACTAGTCGATTTTTCTAAAAATAATAGCATCAAAGTTAGACTCTGCCTTGAAATAGAATAATAATTTTAGTGTTTCAGGCTAATAAGGTAACATTCGCCATTGAGAGGGATAAAGATATTTGTGCTTTAATGATGTCTGTCACTATTCATTGGTGAATTCCATGTTCTTGACAGTCTTATTATTTAAATATTCTTAAACCACATTTGAGAAAAGTTTAATGTTAACACCTGCTATATAATTATTGCTATAAGACTAAGGAAAATAGCAGTAATATCACTAATGCAACTCAAATGTTTCCTGCCATCCTTAGGCCTCTTTGTGATTTTGCTCTGTGCTGAAATAGGTAATTGATGCTAGTTCTTAGTTTCTTCCAGCCACCCTCTCTACCAGCATTTTCCTTTCTTTCTTTCTTTCTTTCTTTCTTTCTTTTTTTTTTTATTGTTTGAGATTCATAGAGAGTACAAAGAATTAGATTATACTGATTGTGTTTGTTAGGTAAAATCCCTCTTGTAATTGTGTCCCTCCCCTAAGAGCTGTGCCAAACACTGTGATCCCCTGTTCCCCTCTCTCCTGCCCTCTCCTGCTCCTTCATTCCGCGTCCCCCCTTGTATTAGCTCATCTACTGCCTCCACATCATAACTGAGTACATTGGATTCTTGCTTCTCCCTTCTTGTGATGCTTTACTAAGCAGAATGTGTTCCAACTTGATCCAGGTTAATACGAACATGTACAGACTCCATCATTTTAGTGGCTGAATAATATTCTGTGGTATACATATACCACAGCTATCTCATGGCACACTTAAACCTATAGTTAAAATTCCGGGGCACACGTAAATTATGTTGATCAAAAAGAGTAAAAAAAATGAATATACTCAATGTGCTTTGAACTTCTTTTGAAAATAATTTAATTAATGACTTTTAAAATTTTTCATGGCACATCATGGGCTGAGAATCACTGCTCTATATATTTCTATTATTGTCTCCTCATGATTTAATCTGTCTGTTTAGAATTTATGATTTTTTTTTAATTTTTTATTTATTTTTTTATTTTTTTATTATAGATAAAAATATGCACCATAGATGTGGCCCAACCCATCACCCTCCCTCCACCCAAACCTCCCCCCTCCCTTCCCCTTCCTTGGTCCTTTCCTCATAGTCTTGAGGTATAGTTGGGTTATAG
>CAUYPK010100189.1:0-13027 GCA_963574355.1 Loris lydekkerianus | reverse complement strand
CCCCCTTCCCACTCCATTTCTCTCCTTCATCCTGGGCTATAGTTGTGTTCTATCTTTCATAAGAAAGTGTGAGTAAATATAAGTTGGTTTCATAGAAGTACTGAGCACATTGGGGACTTTTTCCTCCATTATTGAGATACTTTACTCAGGAGAACATGTTCCAGCTCCCTCCATGTAAACATAAAAGAGGTAAAGGCTCCATCTTTTTTAAGGCTGCATAGTATTCCATGGTGTACAGATACCAGAATTTATTAATCCATTCATGGGTTGATGGGCACTTGGGCTTCTTCAATGACTTGGCTATTACAAATTGAGCTGCAATGAATAATCTGATGCAAATACCTTTTTTGGAAAGTGATTTTTGGTCTTTTGGATATACTCCTAGTAGAGGAATTGCAGGATCCAATGGCAGGTCAAATTTTAGATCCCTGAGTGTTCTCCAAACTTCTTTCCAAAAGGAACATATTAGTTTGCATTCCCACCAGCAGTGGAGAAGTGTTCCCTTTTCTCCACATCTATGCCAACATCTACAGTTTGGGGATTTTGTTATGTGGGCTACTCTTGCTGGAGTTAGATGGTATCTCAGAGTGGTTTTTGTTTACATTTCTCTGATGATTAAAGATGATAAGCATTTTAAGCATATTATAAGGGTACAAGTCAAATCTGTCAAGTATAGAACATAAATGTCTTAAACAATAATCAACTAAATGAGGTGAAAGCTATGTTGATTGGTTTGATGTAAGCACATCAGATTGTATTTTAAAATCAACACATTGTACCCTAAATATGCATAAATGTATTCATGATCTATGTGTATATGACAATAAATAAAAAGAAAAACATTAAGTCAGAGATCTTGTGAGAAGGTATGAGGTTATAACATTGTTTTGGAGCTGGAAAAGATCATGCAAATTGTCTATTGCAATGGTTTTCTAACAGTGCTGCATAAAGTCTCAGGAATTCTAAGGTGCAACAGAAAAAGGAATTTGCTGTCAGACCTTAAAGCCCTAACAAAAGCTACTGCAGAAGTTCTACTGGAATGCATTTTGTAACATGAACTTTTGTGTAAATTAGTATCTTGAATAAATGGTTTTGCAGATTTTAAAAAGTAAAATCTTGGATGCACATGGGAAAGTTTTAAAAAAAAGTCTTGAGACCTAGCATATATCCAATTAAATAAAATTTATAGACATAAAAAAAAAAAAAAAGAAACAATTGGGATGGAGATTTGAGAGACCAGTTCCCAGACTGCTTGCTGAAGACAGACAGAGCTGAACCATGCAGCCCCATGCTGTTATAAGCCCTTTGGTCTAAGGCAGTGGTTCTCAACCTTCCTAATGCTGCGAGCCTTTAATACCGTTTCTGTGGTTGACAACCCACAGGTCTAAGGGATCTTTTGTAGAGCTCAATGTTTCTGGTAATAATGGCGATACTTCTCCAGTTGGTGGAAGAGCCAACTCTTTGGGTGAATACGAGATAAAGCTTTTTTTTCCTCCTAATAGTTTTGTTGAAATAATAAAGTAAAACAGATTCTTGTTTTATAGAGAAACTACTCAGAGCTCCATGATAGCAATTTAGAATGTGGCATGCTCTCCACTCATGGGGTCATAGACCCATTTCTGCTCAGGTTCTGGTATTCTGTTGAATATGGGCTGGGAGGCATTAGGCTAATGTGTTAAGACAGTTGCCATGTTATCATTAGCAAACATACAATTGAGTAGGATGTATATTTTATTGAATCTTCTTAAAAATGTTACTATATTATTATGGTATATAATAATACCATAATACTACTTCCCTTTTATTGGTAAGTTAAATTTCTAGAAGTTTAATTGAATTAAGATTAGTTATTAGAATTTACAGCTCACAAAAAGCAGTGTTTTAATTTGTAACTTTAAAAATTAAATGTTAATTTTATAAACCAATGTAGTCCTCAAATCATCTTTGTGATACACAAAAACCAATTTCAAGTACAAAAAAGAGAACAAGGCAATGAAAAATGAACAGAAAATACCAGTCTTGCATGTTGCCACAGGTCTATTGGGCAATAGGACAAGAGAGAGAGAAGTGTGAAAGGAAAAAACGAAGAAAGGCTTGATAGATAAAGAGAAGAATGGTATCATGCCATGGCTTCAATAGAAACTTGCTTTTATATCAATGTACATAGCTATGATTTAATAAAAAAGAAAGAGAAACTTGCTTTTAATTTTCAAAACTAACCCGCATATGATGACTCAGCCCAGAACCTCATGGGTGCACCTAAATAAACCAAACCTGGCTGGCTGGTGAGTCAGAGAGAAGAGCAGGGTGTCGTGGATACAGAACAGTGAAAGGCCAGAAGATTCAGGACCCTCAACTCATTCCACCCTTATTGGCCTTGGCATTCACATGAGATGGGAGGATTGACCCTCCTTCCTTACAAGGAAGAGTCCCTGTTATTAAATGAGTTAGTTGGTCACACCTGGCATTAAATGTCAACAGGACTGAGGTGTGGAAACTCTCCTATCTACATTTTACCTGAATTTCCCCCAGGCAATTAGTTTCCCAGAACATTAGCAGGTAAACACCCTTCCTCCACCCATTTCCAAGCAGTCCTGAGACTATCTGAAAGGTAGGCGTGTCTTAGCAGAAGCATAAGGTAAATAACAAGCATAGCTGCCGTTGAGTTGATGGATTGCATATGAACATTCAGGATTCCTGCAGGGCAGAACGAAGCCTTTAGACTCACTGGCCTCCCCATGATTACTCTGCTGTATCCACTCATCAGACTGACATTCAAGGTACACCCACTTGTGTGACCACACCAAACATCCACTCAGTTCCTGAAACTGCTCTGCACATACCTATTTTCTTTTTCTTTTTTTTTTAATTTACTAAATCATAGCTGCATACATTGATATGATTATGAGGCATCATACACTAGCTTCACAGACCTATTTTCATCCTGCCATACCCACCCGCCATGCACGCCACCACTCTGGACATCTTCAGTGGGTAATTGCTCATTTTTTCCAATGGCTAGGGCTCAGGTAGCATGCAGTAAAAGGATGAAAAGTGACTAGAAGCCCTTGGTATTGATCCCTGATGAACAGCCACCTCTCAACTCCACAGCCGCCAGCAAATAGCAGTTTCATCTCCCTCGCACATGTACTGGTTTTTCTTTCTACCCATTCCTGGCGCAGCTTTTCCTACACAACACAACAAAGAAAATGCATCACCAGTGAAGCTAGTGGGTGCCTGTGCAAGAATCCTCATTCCTCTGTCTAGCTCCATCCAGGCCCTGCTCTTCCCACTGAGGCCCTGCTCTCCCTGTCCACGCCCCTGCTTGCAGCTGTCAGTGTCTACCTCTATCCCTTGGCCATGTTCTACAGACTTGTTCGGTCTGTCTTTTTTGGTTTACCAATTTCCTCTTACTCTCACTTCCATCCTTCCTTGATATCAGTGTGAGCTACAGCTCCAGGTAACAGACTGCCCTCCAACATCCTCCCGAACAGGGAACAACTGCCTGCCAGCCAGTGTCGATGAGAGGGGGCCAACAGCTGGCTCCCACTCCACTTTGCCACTGACCTTCCAGGATCTGTTGAGTCCCTGGCTAATAAAACTGTCCTCAAATTGTGCTGAGAAACCCTGTTCTGCTTCTCCAGACTGTCTCAGTTAGCTTTTCCTGATGGTTCTTTCTATCCATCAAGCCCACATTCCTGGCAGCACCCAGCACAATGCACAGCCTGGCATTGGGGGCTTGATTTCATTGTAGCGTGGGAACATGGTGAGTTCAGGTCTCCCACTGCTCACCTGGCACCTCGCAGTCTCTGTGTACCTTCTCCCCCACTCAGAGGCCCTGCAGCCATGCATGGCTCACTCATACTGAGAGCCCAGAGGCATTGTGGGAAATGATCTCTGTAAACCAGGGCTCCCAGGCTGCCCTTCCTGAGGAGGAACGTTGTCAGTCACGCAGTCCCAGACAAACTGGAAATTTCCATACAAAGGCGTTAGGTCATTTTGGTACCTGGAGTGAAGCACCCTAGAAACAGGAAACTAAGGCAAAAGCTTGACTGAACTTTGGTTCAAAGGTGAAGGCTGAGGCCCTTCTTATGCCACCAGAAGCCTCTGAGGCAGAAAGCTGAAGAGGACCCTGTGGTTGACACATCTCTGACAGAAAGGCAGAGTTCCCTGAGGGCCTGAGCTTGCCCCTATTGGACCTAGAAGAAGATGGTTGAATGAGAGTGATGTTTTCTTCCAAGTGGGATTTTAAAGGAATAGGATAGTTGGGTACATAAATAGACAGGCAGGTAGACAAACATAATACAATTCTAGGATTAACTTTCAAATCAGAGTCTTTGATATTAGAGATGGAGAAATTGTCATGGAGATACTAAGTGACTTGAATAACAGGCACAGCTAGTCAACGCCAGAGCAAAGCTAGTGCCTGAATATTCAAACTTCCATCTTCTATTTTTCTATGACCCTGAGAGACCTTGTTTCACTTGAATTTGAAGCCAAATACCAGCTATCCAGAAACCACAAAGAACAGTCTTCAAGAAAGGACATAGTCCCAAGAGCCTAAGTGAAGGCCTTTGGATGGAGCATGAATACTGGTCCATAATACTTCTGGACCCCACACTTATGTTCTATTACATCCTGGCTTCTCTCTCAGAGCCTATAATTTAGACAATGAAGTGGAAGAGAAAATTTATAATATATCCTAAAAAAGACTGAGTATGTGGAGGTTGTCCTACAGGGAGAGGGAAATAGAGGGGAAAGACTGAGGTCTGAAAAGGAATTCAAAAACAAACAAAAACCTTGGATATGAATAGGAACCATAGGATCAGAAGCATCTGCTGGAGAGACATCTCTAAAATATCTCCTGAGAAAAGGTCTTTTAGCCTCTATTCACACTCTGCCAGGAACAGGGAGTTCTATTGAAGGTGGGCAACTATTGTATTGTTAGTGTAATTACTCAGAAACCATTTCCTTGATTAGACTGAAATGTGCTCCTGGGTGATTCTGTTCCTTTTTGAGAAATCTGCTCTCATACCAAGCAGGTGCCTGCTCACCACTGGAGCTGTTGTTGTACTCAACATGAGTGAAATAATAGAGAAAACACCAGCACACTGAGTTCAAATTAGGTGTGGGGTCCTTTATTGGCCAGCCAACTGAAATAGATTCACACCTGAAAAGTTCTCAGCACCGCATTACAGAGGTAGGAGTTTTTTATACCCTTCTTTCAGCTGGGGAGAGGATTAGAATTCCTAATGCAAAGCAGTTTACAGAAGCAAAAGGCGAGGTTAGATCTATGGGGCAAGGGGTTGGAAGCCAAATGGTGTTTTACAAGGGCCTGCATCCTGGGCTAATCTGCCCTATCTCCACAGGGTATGTTTATTTAACACTTCCCATTTCTGAAAGGCCTATGTGCTCAGGGACAGGTCTAGAGAAAGTGGGGGTTTGTGGGACAAGGGAGTGCAGGATGGGGTCAATCTGGCCTTCCCACTGTCATAGCAGAGGCTGTAAGGCCTGCGTCAGGAATCGTCCAAGGGTTCCTTCTCTGGGCTTGAGGGTGTCTCCATTTAGCTGCAGGAATTGTTTTTGCCTTGATTCTTCTCCACCTGGGCCACCCTCCCACCTGTTCATGGATTTGTTAGAAAATTGGCCACTCCTTCCTCACCATGAAAGGATGAGGTGGGAATGAGTCAGTCACTAGTTCAGAGATAACCACACTTTTTTACTTTATTATATTTTAATTTTTAGTAGATGGGCTCAAAAATCCATATATGAGAAGGCCTTAAGAAAGAATTTCTTTGGATTCATATAGAAACATACATATCCCTCATTTTGGTGATCAATTTTTGGTATAACCCATATGTAAGCCAAGTGTGAACAAAGCTTGGCTGTACCTATTTTTCTTATCCAGTCACTTTCCCAAGGACCCCAGTTTCATAATGTCACTTTAGTGAAGTTTAGAGACCAGCCTAATATGTATAATTAATAGCATTTATTTTTGTATCAGTTGAGGATATTAATTACAAACAACAGAAGCTCACTCTGGCTGATTAAGCAGAAAATGAACTTATTAAAAAGCTATTGGGTGGATTATAGAACTCTCGGGAGGGCTGAAGAAGCAGGCTTGAGGCGAAACATCCAGACCACACCATGAAACTGGCCTGGCCAGGAAGCTACTGCCACCGTGGCTCTGCCATCTATACCACACCCATGCCAGGAACACACCCTTGCATCCTCAGCCACCACCCTTGGCAGCAAGGTGTCTTCTGCAGAAACTTTCCAAAGCATAGCTCTGACAGAGAAGAGGTCTCGTGGCACACCCTTGGCTTCAAAGGAGACTCTGAGACTCACTTCCTGGGTTCTGTTTTGGGGGAAGAGATTCATAAATCTATAAAATAGCCCATACAAAGTGAAGCAGTTCAAAGGGCACTGGAGAGTGAGGAATTGCCACCAGCTCAAACTGTCATTGGTTTTAGATTCAGGCAAGTTGGGACAGCAACACCTGGAAGTGTCAGCCACATATTTGAAGCATCTGTCAGAGAGTCTAGTTTTATTAGCCAAAAACTACCTGAATAGATGCTCAATTAAAAAAAAAAAAAAAAAAGAATGGTGACTATCTCAGGCAGCAGGTTGCACCTAGAGTAGGTGAGGAAGAACTGCATGGATTAATTGTGCCATCGTCTAGACTGCTGAGTTGCTATTTTGAACACCAGACCCAGTGAATTGTTAGACTGATCAGAGCTACTATTGTGAGCTCAGCAATTACTCTGGGTATCTCTTTTATCTCTTCCACTTACTTTTCTCCATCTCACTCATGCTACCTTCATCCAGAGACATTATTTCTCACTTGAACTAACTATAAGAGTTTCTTAACCAGTCTTATTCAAATCTCAATTCCCTGTAAGCTACTTACCACAATCCAGCCAGAATGATCTTGCAAAAACACAAATGCAATTGTGTTATCCTATTGCTCTTTGAAAGATACCTGACCTCCTTGACACTATAACTGCAGGCTCTGGTTGTCAGGTTGTCCCCACAAGTCCCGGCTGCGTGGCACAGCACCCCTCTCCCGGAGTGTGGCTCATATGGCTCTGTTTTCTCTGTTTTTCATATGTGCCAAGTTCCTTCTTCCCACTGAGCTTTCATGCATGCTGCTCTCAGCCGGGTGCTCCCTGATTGACTGCCATATGCTGTATACAGTTCAAGCTAATTCTCACGGACTCTTCTAGATGAGGTAAGTTCCCTCTGTCAATTCTTTCATGACACAATTAACCATTGTACTTAAGTCATTACTAATGTAACCAGGCATTCACTGTCTGTCATTCTTGCTGTATTTAAGTTTCACATACTACTCGCCACTGCTATATGCCCAGCACCTAACAGTTCCAGGACATATGAGGCCCTAGATAAATATTACTGAACGACTCATAGTGGTTCACTTCTCTTCCCCCTGGAAACCAGGGATTGGCCATACACAATGGGGGAGGTGAGAAAGAATATCAGAGAAAGAAGATGGCACTGTCAGCCAGGTAACTGGGGGTTCGTATTTCCTGGGTGACTCTACACAAGACACTTTACACTTCTGGGCCTCCATGTAGCAGGTGGCTATGTGGACTTCAAATTTCCTTCTTTCTGGAGCTTCCTCTCTCCACTCTTAGTTCAGTGCCCACATGCACATCAACTCGACAGTGTCTACTTGTCAGTCTTAATGACTTCCTACCTGCTCCTGTCCAAGTTGCTCCTGTCCTCTGACGATTCCTCCAACATGAAGACTAACTTGGGAATTTTTATCCTCAAGCAAGTAACAGTCTTTCCCCAACAATTTTGATTCACCTGAGTTCCTGAAAACTTAACTTCTGGCTTCCAAAGAAAACTTAGGCATTTCTATGGGTACGAACAACATTTTCTCTCACCCTGAAAAACGGCCTTGGTGAGGACAGAACACACCATCTCTGCATGGGTACAATAAAGACTATTTTTTCTAGCACCCCTAGAGAGCACTTACAGAGAGGCAAGATGAAAGCAGAGGTAGACTATACAGCCAGTTCTTGTAGTCCCTGCCAGCAAAAGTGGAGAAGCCCAGCAATAAAGCATGGTTTCATCAAGGCTAATGTGGATAAATATTCAAGTGTGTAGGTTCCTGGTGGTGCGATTTTATCTCAAGAAAATCTTAGAACAATGAGAGAATCGAGTAGATACCTGACTATGTCGGGACAGCCCCAGAAACTTCCAAGCACAGGTAGGATGGGGAATATTTCCGATACCCCTCTCTACTTAATCCCCTCTCAGAAGCACTATTCAGATTTCTGCCAACATAATTAGTTGTGCACATTCTAGGGCTTCAAATAAAATCATACAGAACAGACTCTTCTATGTTAGGCTTCCTTTGCTAAACGTAACATTTTTATATTCATCATGTTACTGTTTTTCACAGTAGTTTTAGTTTTTCAACACTGGGCAGTATTCTATTGTGTGAATTTTCTACAAATGTTTGTTTACCTGCTGTTGGACATTTGAAGGAACAATTTGGAACTGTATTAATAATAAATTACAAGTCTAAAATTATGTAACCAAAATGTGTATACCCTTATAATACTCTGAAAAAAAATTAATTTTAAAAAAATTTCCAAATTGTTTTCTACACTGGTTGTGCCACTGTCTGTCCTCGCCGGCACTAACCGAGTTCTGAGAGCTCTGCGTCCTTGCCACACTTGCTTGTGTCACTCATTTCACTATTAGCCATCTTAGTGGGTCTGAAGTTGTGTCGCATAGAGGTTTTTAACTGCATTTCTCTAACTATAATAGTAATGTTGTTAAACATTTTTTTCATATGCCTTCTTTGGTCATTTAAACATTTTTGCTTGACCATAAATGTTGGGTCTATTTCTGGGTTACACCGTATATACTCGAGTATAAGCCGAGTTTTTCAGCAGAAAATTTGTGCCGAGTTTGGGTTTTTCGGCACAAATTTTGTGCCAAAAAGACTCAGCTTATACTCAAGTATATATAGTACTTTCCATTGACCTGTATGTCTATCCATACACCAAAATTACACATTTCTGGTCAATTAACATTTGTAGTAATTATTGGAATCAGATGACATGAGACCTACAACTTCATTCTTGTCCAAGATTGTTTGGACTTGTCTAAATCTTTGTATTTCTATATAAATTTTAAATTTGGTCCAATCATCATTTTTCTGAAAAAATCCCACCCCAGCTGAAATTATTACTAAAATATCAAGGAATCAACAAATCAATTTCCTAGGACTCATACTTTTAAAATAGTGTTTTGCATAGTATGTGAACACTTTATGTCTTTAATTTTTCCCTGGGCTATAATTTTCAGTATAGAAATTTTATACATTTTTGTAAGTATTTTGCTAACATTTTATGCTTTTCTGTTCTTATAAAGTTCTTTTTTATTTCATTTCAATTGTTTGGTGTGACATATGGAAATATAATTGTTTGTTATATATTGACCTTGTATTCTGTGGCCTTGCTAAAGTTGCTTAATAGTTTCAGTATATATTTTATAAATTTCTACATATTTCTTAGGAATTTATACATAGGCAATTATATCATCTGTGAATAAAGACATTTGTGCTTCTTCTTTCCAATATATGCATCTATTCCTTTTCTTACCCATTGTACTGAATGGACCTTCCAATAAATGTCAGAAGTAGTGAATTGGAATATACTTGCCTTGTTTCTGTTAGTAGGGGGGACATATAACATTAGCCACTGGCTTTTCAAAGATTATCTTTATCAGATAGAGAAAAGTCATTTCTATTCCTAGCTTGCAGAGTTTTAATGTGAATGCATGTTGAATTTTGTCAAATGCCCTCCCTACTTCTATTGAGATAATATGATTTTCTTCTTTATTCAGTTAATTTGGTGAATTGCACCAAAAATATTAAATAAATATTACATTCTTGTGATAAATTCTCTTAATACATTGCCGGACTCAGTTTACTAATATTTTGCTTCCACATTCATGTGGAATACTGGGCTACAGTATTCTTTTCATTTGATCTCTTTGTTCATTTTTGATCACAAACTTAGGTAACTTCAAAAAGATTCAGTAAGTATTCTATCCTCCTAGATTTTCTGAAACAGATTTTGTGTGATTGAAATTTTTTCTTACTTAAGTATGTGGTGTAATTTACTGGTTAAGCCATTTGAACCTGTGACTTTCTATATGGAGAAGTTTTAAACTGCAACTTAACTTTCTCTAATATTAAATAATTACAGGGATTGTCTCAGTCAGAGTGCAATGAAAGCAATAGAACCAGTAGGAAATACATGTTCAGACATTTATTGCAAGGGCTGGGTTTCCCAGGATTGTGGAGACTGGCTAAGCAAGTCTGAAATTCACAGGGCAGAACATCAGGAGTGAAAGGTTCTGAACCCAAGAAAGAAAGATTATTCCAAGGTGCAAACAAAGAAAAATGGAACCCCCGGTCTGTAGAAATCATGTGGTCTTTCTTTCCACCTGGATGCGGTGGGGGGAAGTGAAATCAAGAAAGGAATTCACACGTGGGTTATGGCGGATGGGGATGTAAAGGGTGAGGGAGGGCAGCAACTGAAGGCATTCCTATTTCCTGGGAGGGACATGAGTTTGACCGTTCCTGGGCAGGGCAGGTCTATTTGGGCAGGTACACCTGATTCTATCAAGAGGGCAAGCTGGAACTTTGTGTCCTGGGTTGAAGCTGCAACCGCACACTTCAACTCAGCTTTTCAAGCCTTTCAACTGATTGTTTCAGACCAGCCCAGATTATCTAGGATTTTCTCCCTTACTTGAAATCAATGCATTATGGACTTTAATCTCATCTTCCTAAACAGCAACACCCTAGATTAGCATTTGATTGAATAACTAGGGACTATAGAGGGACTATGGCCTAGCCAAAGTGACATATCAAAAGACCATCATGGGCTGTCCAAATTTTTACTTCATTAGCTGCACTTTCAAGGAATTTGTACTTTTATCTAAGTTGTGGGATTTATTGTTATAAAGTAGTTCTTAATATCTCCTCATTATGCTTTTTATATAAGAACATCACATCTATAAATTGTGGACTATATCCATTTTTAATATACTCAACAACATCATCATGTGTATGAAGGTGCTCAAGCCCCAAACTGAATGATAATAATTTTTAAAGTAATAATAGTAGTAATGATAATTTTAAAACCCTAGAATTTGACTCTGATTCCTCTTGTTCTCATCTCTTACAAGTTCTCCCTAAGTCCTGAGATTTTTCTTAAAAATATTATCACATCTCGAAAATGTGTCAAACAGTCTATGAAACTAGTGTATGGTGCCCCATGATCACATTAATGTACACAGCTATGATTTAATAAAATGTGAAATATATATATTATCACATCTCATACTCTTATTGTCTTCAATGGTCTTACCCTAACTGGAGCCGCTATCTTTTTTCACCAGAACCACTGGAAAAGTTTCTTATTTTGTCTCCTTATTCCTATCTTGTGCCACAGCAACTTGTTATCAGAACAGCCACAGCAATAGTATATAACATACGTCAAATTATCCCCTCCCTGACTGAAATGATCAACTATCTTCCCATTACAAGTAAAACAAAATCCAAAGACCTTACTATTTTACAAAGAATTTCATACTATGGCACTGACTCTGGCTAATCTCATGTCTTCCTCTGCTTTTTATGTTGTGGGAATACTGGTACTCTAAAGGCTTCCTTCTCTTCAATGTTTTAATTGGCTAAAATTGAAGCATAAATTCAATGAAATTTCATTAGTTGAACAACCATATAACTAATACACAGCCAGAGACACAGCACATTACCAGCATCCCAGAAGTAACCCACCGAAAGGCCCTACCAGCCACTACCAGCCCCAGACGGAACCATTATCTTGACTCTAACACTAGAGATTTGATTTTCTTGTTTTCAAACTTTACATAAAGGGAATCATATACTATGAATTATTTGGTACCTGGATTTTTTTCCTTAAAATCGTATTTGTAGTAATTGATTCATTTTCTGGTGAGTAATAGTAGCTTGTGCATTCTCACTGCTGTATGGTGTCCCTGTGTGAAAACACACCACCATTTATACATCTATTTAGTGCTAGCAGGCATGTTAGTAGTTTCCAATTTTACATTTTTAAAAATAATGCTATTGAATATAAATGTATATGTCTTTTTGTGACTATATGTACATACTTCTGCTAGCACATACCTAGAAGTATCATGACTAGACCAGAGGATAAAGATATTCTCAGCTCCAGTGAACACTGTTAATTTTTCCAAAATCTTTCTACCAACTATTGTTCCTATCAGAAGCATATGAAAGTTTCAGCTGCTCCACACTCTAACCAAACTTTACAATATCATCTGTCTTTTCCACCTTGGCCATTTCAGTGGTTACATGGGAGTCATACACTGTGATTTCAATTTGCATTTCCCTTATGAATGACAAGTTTGATCTCTTTAGCTTATGTTTATTAAGAATTCGGAAAGATCCTTTCATAAATTATCTGTCTAGATTTCTTGGACTTTTTTATTGTTGGAGATTCTTTGAGAGTAGAAAGAACCAGGCTACATTGATTGCATTTGTTAGATAAAGATCCCCCCCTTATAATTGTGTCCTTCCCCAAAAAGGTGTCCCACACACATGACCCCCCTTCCTCTCCTTCCCTCTCTCTGCTCTCCCCTTCCCCCACACTCCAACATGTACTAGGTCATTAAATGTCCTCATATCAGGATTGAGTACATAGGATTCTTGCTTCTCCATTCTTGTGATGCTTTACTAAGGATAATTTGTTCTACTTCCATCCAGGTTAATACAAAAAATGTAAAGTCTCCATTTTTTAGTGGTTGAATAGTATTCCATGGTGTAGCTTGCTAATCCATTCCTGGGTTGGTGGGCATTTAGGCTGTTTCCACATTTTGGCGATTGTAAATTGAGCTGCAATAAACAGTCTAGTGCAAGTGTCCTTATGATAAAAGGATTTTTTTCCTTCTGGATAGATGCCCAGTAATGGGA
>CAUYPK010100188.1:0-54460 GCA_963574355.1 Loris lydekkerianus | reverse complement strand
GAAGTCCCTTGCTGGCTCCCTGTATCCTCAAAGGGATGATCACAGGCAGATCCCACCGGCCAGAGATGTCTGGAGTCTTGTCTCCCCAGATTCGCCAAGCCCAGTTACAGGGAAGCTGTTACTCAGCCACCATCTTTAATCCCTACCTGGCTGCCCCTCTTTCATATGCACAAGAAATCATCTTTTTCTCAGTTTCCAATCTGCAACATCCCACCCAACGATGAGCTCATGTTGGAAGTTCATGGTCGGGGGTAGGGGGGTATAGGGGAAACCAGCATCATCATTTCTACCTCACACTATACATTAGAGACCTGCCCTGGGACTCCTCCCCTAGGAGCTCTGTCTTAGTTTGGGCTGCTATAAAAAGGTACCACAGACTGGGTGGCTTGTTCACAATAGGAATGTCTCACAGTTCTGGAGGGTGGAAATCCAAGATCAAGGTGCCAGCCTGATCCTGGACTTATGAAGAGGAACCTCTTCCCACTTAAAAACTGCCATCTTCTCCTTGCATCCTCAGGAGGCAGAAAGGGTGGGAGAGCTCTCTGGGTCTCTTTGATAAGAGCACCTACTCCCATCCTGGAGGAGTCACCCTCCTGACCTAATTACCTCCCAAATGCCCCACCTCTTAATACTTATGTATGTATGTATGTATATATTTTTGAGATAGTCTTGCTGTGTCATCTAGGTTAGAGTCCCATGGCCTCAGTCTAGCTCACAGCAACCTCAGACTCCTCGACTCAAGCGATCCTCCTGCCTCAGCCTCCTGAGTAGCTGGGACTAGAGAATGTGCCACTACCATGACCAGCTAATGTTTTTTCTAGTTTTAGTAGAGATAGTCTCTCCGTGTTTCTCAGGCTGGTCTGGAAATCCTGACCTCAGACAATCCTTCAGCTTTGGTCTCCCGGAGAGCTGGGATTACAGGCATTCACTACAAGGCCCAGCTCTTATTAAGTCAGCTCTTATTACTATCATGTTGGGGGTTAGGACATCTTTTTCTCTTCTCTTCTCTTCTCTTCTCTTCTCTTCTCTTCTCTTCTCTTCTCTTCTCTTCTCTTTCCTGTATTTTACTTTCCCCCCTTTCATTTCTTTTCTTTTCAAGACAGGGTCCAGGGTCTCACTCTTATCATCTAGGCTGGAGTGCAGTGGCATCGCATAGCTCATTGCAACCTCAAACTCCCAGGCTGGAGGGATCCTCCTGCCTCAACCTCCCAAGTAGCTGGGACTAAAGATATGTGCCACCACAATTGGCTGATTAAAAGAAAAATTCTTTTAGAGACAGGGTCTTGCCATGTTACCCAGGCTGGTCTCCAACTGCTTAGCATATAACTGACCTTTGGGACTTGACCTCAACAAGAGCCAGTGTGTCCAGCCTGGAGGTTGGATTTCAACATGGACACAGACACCCAGTCCATAGCAATCTTCCTAGAAAGAAGAAGAAATTTTAAATAACCCAAAGCTTTGTACTTTTCATGGTGAGAAATAGAAAACATCTCCTAGGATTAAAGGCCTGAAATGTGAGCTGTCACTTTTTGAAAATCCAGACTCTACTGAGTGTTGTAGACATTTTGCATGTACATTCACCCTCCAGACACCTGAACATTCATTCTCCCCCAGAGGGCACAATAGAGGATTTTTGGCCACAAAGGGGGCAACCAAACATATGTGAGTGAGGGCATGTGTCACCCTGGAAGGGCAGGGTTGAAGTGACAGCATTATCTTGATGTGTGTGGTGGTTATGTGAGTTATTACCTATTTCAAAATTTATTGGGCTGTGTGAAAAAAGATGAAAAGGCAGAGGACTTGTACTACCATGACTTTAGGACTTATTATAAGCTGTTCTGGACACAGTAGAGTACAAGTGGCATCAGGAGGCACAAATAGATTGAGTTGGGAGACTTGAAATTGACCCACACTCAATAGGTCAATAAGTTTTCAATCAAAGCAGTTCAATGAGGGACAGAAAATGGCTTTCATGCATGGAAACCATTGATGATGGGAAACCAACATCATTATTTCTACCTCACACTACACACCAAAGTAATGTGAGGTGCATCTGAGACCAAAATTTAAAAGTGAAGTGTAGAAAGCACTTTGAGGATGCTTTGTGAGTTGGTGGCAGGCATAGGGTTACTGAACAAGACCTGGGGGATACACTCACACACACACACACACACACACACATATATATGAAAGACGTGATGACATAGACTTCATCAACATTAACCGTATCTTCTCATCAAAAGACGCCACTTAGACTCTAGCTCTTTGCCAGTGACATGATCTTATACTTAGAAAACCCCAAAGACTCAACCACGAGATTCCTAGAAGTGATTTAAAAAAAAATACAGTAATATCTCAGGATATAAAATCAATTGTCCACAAATCAGTAGCCTTTATATATGCCAATAAGGGCCAAGTTGAGAAGCTAATCAAGGACATAATTCCCTTCACAGTAGCTTCAAAACAAATGAAATACCTGGGAATATACCTAACAAAAGAGGTGAAGGACCACTACAAAGAAAATTACTAAACCCTAAGAAAAGAAATAACAGAAGATATTAACAAATGGAAGAACATACCATGCTCATGGCTGGGAAGCGTCAACACTGTTCAAATGTCTATACTTCCCAAAGTGCTCTACAGATTCAATGCAGAATCATATTTTCAAGATTTGGAAAAAATAATTCTTCATTTTGTGTGAAACCAGAAAAACACACGCACACACACACACACACACACACACACACAACCCGGATAGCCAAGGCAATTCTTAGTAATAGAAACAAAGCCAGGGCCATCACCCTACCAGACTTTCAGCTATACTACAAGGCCATAGTGATCAAAACAGCATGGTATTGGCACAAAAATGGAGACATAGGCATTTGGGACCCAATAGAAAAGCATGCGATGAAACTAACATCTTACAGCCACCTGATCTTTGATAAACCAAACAAGAACATACTCTGGGGAAAAGAATCCCTATTCAATAAATGGTGCTGGGTGAATGGGATAACCACATGTAAAGACTGAAACTGGACCTGCACCTTTCACCACTTACAAAAATTGATTCAAGATGGACAAAAGATTTAAATCTAAAGCACAAAACAATAAAAATCCTCAAAGAAAGTGTGGAGAATACACTTGAAGATATTGGCCTGGGGAAAGATTTTATGAAGAAGACTTCCGTAGCGATTGCAACAACAACAAAAAGAAAGAAATGGGTCTTAATTAACTGAAAAGCTTCTGTACAGCTAAGGAGACAACAACCAAAGCAAACAGATAACCTTCTGTTTGGGAAAAGATATTTGCACGTTATGAATTGGACAAAGGCTTGGTAATCAGGATCTATACAGAACTCAAATTAATCATCAATAACAAAAAAGAGCCAACAATCCCATAGATTATTGGGCAAGAGGCATCAATAGAACCTTCTCCAAGGAAGTCAGACGAATGGCTGACAAACATATGAAAAAATGCTCATCATCCCCAATTATCAGAGAAGGGAAATCAAAACTGCCCTGACATATCACCTAACCCCAGTGAGAATAGCCCACACCACAAAGTCTCAAAGGTGCAGATGCTGGTGCAGATGCAGAGAGAAGGGAACGCTTTTACACTGCTGGTGGGACTGCAAACTAATACAACCTTTTTTGGAAGGAAGTATGAAGAATCCTCAAAGAACTCAAATTAGACCTCCCAGGTGATCCTGCAATCCCATTACTAGCCATCTACCCAGAAGAAAAAAAAGTTCTTTTATCGTAAGGACATTTGCACTAGACTGTTTATCGCAGCTCAATTTACAATCACCAAAATGTGGAAACAGCCTAAATGCCCACTAACCCAGGAACGGATTAACAAGCTGTGGTATATGTATACCATGGAATACCATTCAGCCATTAAAAAAAGATGGAGACTTTACATCTTTTGTATTAACCTGGATTAAGTTGGAACACATTCTTCTTGGTAAAGCATCAGAAGAACGGAGAAGCAAGAATCCAGTGCACTCAATTCTAACATGAAGGCAGTAGATGATCTAATACAAGGAGGGGATAGGGGAATAAGATAGTGGGAAGAGGGGAAGAGGGATAGGGATTGGGGGGGCGGTTGCAGGTTATGGCACACCTCTTGGTGGCAGGACACAATTATAAGGGGAACTTTACCTAACAAATGCAATCAGTATAACCTAATTCTTTGTAACCTCAATGAATCTCAAACAATTAAAAAAAAAAAAAAAAGACACCACTTAGAAAGTGGAAAAGTAAGCCATAGATAGATAGGGAGGAAATTTTCACAAAACATATGTGACCAGCAGTGGCAACTGTGACAAAAATAGCCAGGTGTTGTGGCAGGCGCCTGTAATCCCAGCTACTCGGGAGGCTGAGGCAAGAGAATCACTTAAGCCCAAGAGTTGGAGGTTGCTGTGAGCTGTGACGCCAGAGCACTCTACCGAGGGTAACAGAGTGAGACTCTGTGTCAAAAAAAAATAGTGATGCCAAAGCCCTATAATTAATGATGTATAGTAGGCTCCTCCAATTTAGCAATAAAAAACAAACCAAACAACCCAAGAGTGTAGAAATTGTGAGGTTTGACTATATTACCACTACCATTATTTTGACGGTATTACAGAGACTTGAAGAGATACCCTAGAACAAGAGATAGACACATGGCCAACAAAGCACATAAAGAGTGCTCAATACTGAGCCTGCTAAAACAACAATGACAGCTGCAACCAAAAATAGCCAGGTGTTGTGGCGGGCGCCTATAATCCCAGCTACTCAGGAGGCTCAGGCAAGAGAATAGCTTAAGCCCAAGAGTTAAGTTTGAGGTTGCTGTGAGCTGTGATACCACGGAACTCTACCAAGGGTGACATAGTGAGACTTTGCCTCAAACAAACAAACAAACAAACAGTGCTCTATACTATTAGCTATCAGGGAAATGATAATAATCAGGGAGATTAAAACCACATTGAGGTACCACTACTCCTCCCAGTAGCATGGCTAAAATTATAAAGAGAGGGAACACCCAATCTTGATGATGATGGGGAACAAACACAACTCTCACACATTGTTGGTGGGAAGTAAAATGGTACAACTACTTTGGAAAAGGTTTTGGTGGTTTTTATGAAGTTATGCATTTGCCTCTCTTTGGTACCAGCAATGCTTTACCTAGGTTTTCCTCAAGAGCCCTGAACACAGATGTCTACAAAATCTCCTCTGGGAAGAGTGTTCAAGGCAGTTTTATTCACAGTAGCTGATGCTGTAAGCGGCCCAAGTGTCCATTATCAGGTGAATGGTAAACAAACCATGCTGTATCCCTAAAATGGAATACTACTCAGCAAGGAAAAAGAAACGAACATCTGCTATACTCAACACTGGATAAAACCAGTGAGGTCATGTAAAGAGAAAGAAGCACGCAGAAAAGAGTATACATACTATGAGTTCATCTGCATGAAGCTCTACAAGTGAAAACCATGTGGAGACTGATTGTTCACAAATAGGGCAACAGGTAACGACAATGATTTTGATGATTCTACTGATTATAACATTACTGATTGAGTAGTCACTAAATCTAGGCACATCTGACAACAGTAGCTTGAAGCAGAGTTCTTATAGTTATCCAATCTTGCAGGTAAAAGTTTTGAGGCACATAAAGTTTAAGATACTTAACCAAAGTCATGCCAGGCCTAAAGTACATTTCCAGCACAGAACCTACATCCTGCACAGATTAGACTAGGGTCTGCCTACTTCCGTGTATCAGGTGTCTCTGAGATACTCAGTTGCACAGGAGGGAAGAGAGAAAATGACACAGAGGAGACAGAGGGAGAGAGGATTGGGGGTGAAATAGAGGGAGGCACAGGGCCTGCAGCCGCCAAAGAGCAGAGCTGTAACCATTGCCAATGTGTTTATAAGATAGACAAGATTTCTGGGGACCAGGACATTGATAAACACCTACCTCGCTATGGTCAGGAGATGAATTTGATATGCCATAGATTTGAAAGTGAAAACTAAACTCTAAAGTTCTTAGGGGAAAAAAATGTAGCAGAATGCATTTCTGCTGTAACAGATAAAGGCCTTAACAATAAAATGAAAAAGTAAAGCTGAACAGATTTTCACCAAAGTTAGACACTTCTGCTCATCAAAAATCACCCCCAAGAAAGTGAAAAGGCAAGGCACAGACTGGGAGGCACAACTCAAATCTTGACTGTATCAAGTACTTTTTGGAAATCGGTAATACAAAGCCAAGCCAATTAAATTGGACAAAATGCTTCAATAGCCTCTCTTCACAAGGCAGTGTTTCTAAATGGTGAGTGAAAAGGCATAAGTAAATATGCTCAGCATCATTATTCATGAAGGACACACAAATTGAAGCCACGATGTGATACCTACTGATTTACTCCCACAGGAATACAGATAATTGAAAGATAGTAAGCACCAAGCATTGTCAAGAATGTGGAGCAGGTCACTTCATACTGGTCAAGGGAACAGCACAACCAGAGGACATTTCAATTCTAAATATTTATGCACTCAACTTAAGTGCTCCCAGAGTCATGAAACAGACTTTAATTAGTCTGAACAATATGATGTCCTATAACACCATAATAGCCAAGGACTTTAACACCCCTCTGACAGAACTGGACCAATCCTCTAAACAGAAACTAAACCAAGATATGAGGAACTTAAATGCAACCCTAGAACAATCGGGCTTTTTTTGCATTTTTTGTTTGTTTGTTTGTTTGGCTAGGGCCAGGTTTGATACAATTGGGCTTAGTACATAAATACAGAACACACCATCCCAAAGCTAAGGCATATAAGTTCTTCTCATCAGTCCATGGAACATACTCCAAAATAGATCACATCCTAGGACACAAATCAAACCTCAACAAAATTAAAAGAGTTGAAATTATACCTTGTATCTTTGTAGACCAAAAGGCAATAAAGATGGAACTCAACTCCAACAAAAATTTTCATACCACACAAAGGCATGGAAACTAAACAACCTTATGCTGAATGACAGTTGGGTCAAGGAGGAGATAAAGAAGGAACTCATTAGATTCCTCGAACATAACAACAATGAAGCCAAAGCTACCAAAACCTGCAGCATACTGCAAAAGCAGTCCCGAGACTAATCTACTTTATCCCAGCAGATGCCTACATCCAGCAGAAAGAAGCACATCAACAACCCTAATGAACCACCTCAAGGAAATGGAAAAGGAAGAGCAATCCCATCCCAAAATGTAGCAGAACAAAGGAAATAACCAAAATTAAATCAGAAATAAATGAAATCGAAAACAAAAGAATCATTCAGAAAATTAACATAACAAAAAGTTGGTTCTTTGAAAAGGTAAGCAAAATCGATAAACCTTTGGCCAGATTAACTAGAAACAGAAAAGTAAAATCTCTAACAATCTCAATCAGAAACAAAAAAAGGAGAAATGACAACAGATATCACAGAAAAACAAGAGATTATCTCTGACTACTACAAGAAACTCTATGCCAAGAAATTTGACAATGTGGAAGAAATGGACCAATACCTGAAATCATACCATCTCCCTAGACTTAACCAGAAAGAAATAGATCTCTTGACCTGACCAATATCCAGCACTGAAATTGAAGAAACAATAAAAAAGCTTCCAACAACAAAAAAAGCCCTGGACCACCACATGGCTTCCTACCAGAATTCTATCAAACCTTCAAAGACCAGCTTGTACCTATACTGCAGAACCTATTTCAAAACATTGAGAAAGAAGGAACCTTCCCCAACACGTTCTATGAAGCAAACATCACCCTGATACCCAAACGAGGAAAGAACCCAACTAAAAAAGGACCCAACTTCACTACTGAATATTGATGCAAAAATACTCAATAAAATCTTAGCTATGTGTTAAAAAAAATTACACATCATGATCAAGTAGGCTTCACCCAGGGATGCAAGGCTGGTTTAACACACGCAAATCCGTAAATGTAATTCATCATATCAGTAGAAGCAAAAACAAAGACCATATGATCCTCACAATAGATGCAGAAAAAGCATTTAACAAAATTCAGCATCCTTTCCTAATACAAACATCCTTTCCTAAGAAAGCAGGCATAGGTGGCACATTTCTTAACCTGATTGAAGCCATCTATGACAAACCCACAGTCAATATCATACTGAATGGAGTAAAACGGAGAGCTTTTCCACTGAGAACTGGAACCAGACAAGGATGTCCTGCTATTCAACATAGTTCTGGAAGTTCTAGCCAATGCAATCAGGCAAGAGAAAGATATTAAGGGCATCCAAATGGGAGCAGACAAGGTCAAACTCTCGGTCTTTGCCAATAATATGATCTTATACTGAGAAAACCCCAGAGACTCAACCACAAGACTCCTGGAAGAAATACAGTAACGTCTCCGGTTATAAAATCAATGTCCACAAGTCCTTAGCCTTTGTATAGGCCAAAGTACATGTAAAGTGCTTAGTAAAGTATCACAAGAATTGTAACAGCCAAGTTGAGAAGCAAATCAAGGACACAATTTCCTTCACAACAGCTTCAAAGAAATTGAAATACTTAGGAATGTAACTAATAAAAGAGGTAAAGGATCTCTACAAAGAGAATTATGAAACCTTGAGAAAAGAAATAGCAGAAGACATTAATAAATGGAAGAACATACCATGCTCTTGGATGGGAAGAGTCAAAACTGTTAAAATATCTATACTACCCAAAGCAATCTACAGATTTGATGCAATCCCCATTAAAATACCAACATCATGCTTTGAAGAAGTTCATTGTTTTATATGGAACCAGAAGAAACCCCATGTAGCCAAGGCAATTCTTAGTAATAGAAACAAAGCTGGAGGCATCACCCTACCAGACTTCAGGTTATATTACAAGTCTTCAGTGATCAAGACAGCATGGTATTGGCACAAAAATGGAGACATAGACATGAGGAATAGAATAGAAAAGCCAGAGATGAAACCAGTTTCTCATTGCCATCTGATCTTTGAGAAGCCAAACAAAAGCATACACTGGGGAAAAGAATCCCTATTTGATAAATGGTGGGGGGGGAGGGGGACTGGATATTCAAATGCAAAAGACGGAAACTGGACTCGCATTTTTCACCGCTTACAATAACTGACTCAAGATGGATAAGAGATTTAAATCTTAAAACATGAAATGATGAAAATCCTCGAAGAAAGTGTGGGAAAAACTCTTGACGATGTCAGCCTGGGGAAGGATTTTATGAAGAAGACTTCAGTGGCAATCGTAACAACAACAAAAATAATCAAACAGGACTTGAATAAGCTGAAAAGCTTCTGCACAGCTAAGGACGCGCCAAATAAAGCTAATAGACAACCTTCAGAATGGGAAAAGATATTTTGCATGTTACCAATCCCACGAAGGGTTGATAACTAGAATCTACAGAGATCTCAAACTAATCAACAAAAAAAGAACAAACAATCCCATCTATCACTGGGCAAGAGACATGAACAGAAACTTCTCTGAGGAAGACAGACGAATGGCTAACAAGCATATGGAAAAATGCTCATCACCCCTAATCATCAGAGGAATGCAAATCAAAACCACTCTGAGATAACCCCAGTGAGAATGGCTCACATCACAAAGTCCCAAAGCTGCAGGTGCTGGTGCAGATGCGGAGAGAAGGGAGCATCTTTTACAGTGTTGGTGGGACTGAAAACTAATACAGACCCATTGGAAAGAAATGTGGAGAATCCTCAAAGAACTGAAATCAGAACTTCCATTTTATCCCGCAATCCCATTACTAGGCATCTACCCAGAAGAAAAAAATCATTTTATCATAAGGACATTTGCATTAGATTGTTTATCACAGCTCAATTTACAATCACCAAGATGTTGTTGCCCATCAGCCCAGGAATGGAATAACAAGCTGTGGTATATGTATACCATGGAATACTATTCAGCCATAAAAAAGATGGAGACCTGGGCGACCCTGTGGCTCAAAGGAGTATGGTGTCAGCCCCATATACTGAAGGTGGCCCAGCCCCCGCCAAAAAAAACTGCAAAAACCCCCCAAACAAACAAAAAAACATAGAGATCTTACATCTTTTGTGTTAACCTGGATGGAGCTGGAACACATTCTTCTTAGTAAAGTATCACAAGAATGGAAAAGTAAGTATCCAATGTACTCAATACTAACGTGAAGCAGGCAGACGATCTAATACATGCTCACATAAGAGAAAAACTCAGTTCAATTCAAGTTGGGGGGAGGGGAAGAGGGGCAGGGGGAGGAGGGTGTGCTCCTAATCTAATAGGCACAATGTAAGGGTATATGGTATACCTCTTGGGTGTGGTGCACAACTACAAGAGGGACTCTACCTAACAAATGCAAACATTGTAACTTAGATGTTTGTACTCTCATATTAAGATGAAATAAAAAGAAAAAAGACAAGAATGGAAGTGTAGCCAGAGCCCTTGAGATTTGGGTGTTTTTATTTATTTAGCATTTTTAATGACTAAATTAAGCTAAAATCAAACTTTTTTTATTTTGAGATAGTCACCCTCGGTAGAGTGCTGTGGCATCACAGCTCACAGCAACCTCGAACTTTTGGTCTCAAACGATTCTCTTGCCTCAGCCTCCGGAGTAGCTGGGACTACAGATGCCTGCCACAACACCCGTCTATTTTTAGAGACGGGGTCTCGCTCTGGCTCAGGCAATCCACCGCCTCGGCCTCCCAGAGTGCTAGGATTACAGGAGTGATCCACGGCGCCGGCCCGAAGGAAAAATTAAAAAAAAGAAAAAAGAATGTGGAGCAACTGTAATTGTCTCCCCCTTAACTGGAGAGAAACTATTCGGGTGTTCCTAGTAAAGTTAAAATCACACCTACCCCATAGCCCAGCAATTCCAATTCCAGTACTCAAGGGAAATGAATGCGCATGTCCACAAAAAGACTCACACCAGAGAGAATATTTATTCATAGCAGTTCAGGAAGGACCACGCCCCCTTCCCCACTTGTCAAGCAAGTGGCATGTGTTGCCTATCACCAGAGGCAACTGGAGGGAAGAACAACACTTGACACTCATAGGCAACAGGCAGAGCAGGGTCAGCTTCAGTAGTGGGCCTCAGGCCCCCTTTGGCCAACAGGTCTCTCTGGGCGAAGGGCCAGTGGCCAGCACGCACTCTTTTTGAGACACAAAACGAGGGGCCACGCCCCCTTCCCCAGGAGACAGCGGCGGGGGGCGGGAGAGCGGCGGCAGGTGCCATTTGATGCACATGCTTAAGCAGCACACTGAGTCTGACTCGGGGGAAGATACTCCCACACTAAGTGATCAGTCCAGCACAGGCTGTGAGGACTCTGTCTCTGATAAGGCAGAATTCCTGGCCCAAGGCCCATTCTCACTGGGCAGGGTGGAGGTGGAAAGACTGCATGCAGGAGACTGCCTTTTCCACAACCAAGGCACTCCCCACAGCCAAGGCACGTCTTCACCCAATCATCCATCAACTGTGGTGTATTCAGAAGCGCGTTGGAATGACAGTCTTCAACAACACCAAAATTAAGAAGCGATTAACGCGGTGACATGGATATATCTCAAAACGTAATGGGGCACGGAGAAAAAGAAAGTCAGATACCACACACGCACATAGACTCATGTGAATTTCAAGGGGAAGGTAAAATGAACTTATGGGATAGTCTTCAGAATAGTGATGTGTTAGTAAGCGAGGGAGGGTGGGCATTGCCTGTGAAGGGGTTCTAAGGGCTTTGCTGGGATGCTGCCAATTTCGTATAACCCGCTCTGGGTGTTGATTACATTTGTCAAAATTCGATACTCTGTGCGGTAAAAGTTTGTGCGTTTTTCTCTATGTGAAGCATGAATCAATGATTTCCTGTTAGCATACAAGTGTGTGTGGGGGGAGGGTACGGGGGGAGAGGGGACGCGCCGGTGCGGATCATGACAAAGAGTTTGGAGTTCAAAGTCCTTAAAAGCGTGTTGTCCTTTCCTGCTGAAAACAAACAAACAAACAAAAATCCCCACTGGAATTTGCAACATCTCTCCGGGTCGTGAGCACACGATTGCCTTCGTGTGAGCCACAAGCACGGCTGCCTGGGTCACTTTCTGCGTCATGCTCAGTCCGACACGGAGTGGATGGAGCACGTCCGGGGTGACGGTTTGGCTGCGGCCCAGGTCACTGCACCGCGGGGTCTCTTTCCCTTCTCCTGAGCCGCATCCCGACAGGTGGCCGGAGGAAAGCGCCTCTCTCTGGCCCCAGCATAGCAAAAAGGGACACCTCGACTGAGGCACTGCCGTGACTCGGATTCGAACCGAGGTTGCTGCGGCCACAACGCAGAGTACTAACCACTATACGATCACGGCGAGCCACCTCCCCAGCGGCGGAGGATGTCCTTGCTCTGATACTTTTGACGTGAAGTCATTCCAGTCGCCGCGCGGCTTTATTCTTGCACAGCCACGCGTACACGTGCCTTTCTTTGCCTCGGGCCTGCTCTCCGTTGTCCCCGCCCTTCGTCCCACTTCTGATACTCGGTGGAAACAACTCCCGTCTCCCGTAATCCTGCCTGCGTTCTCCGCACAGACCTCGGGAGGTGTAGCAGTCCTCACCCGCACCACCCCCGCCAGTGTCCCGCCTCGTCGCGATCCGGGGTCTGATTCTTCCTCTCTCCCGCCCCCCCGACCGCAGCAGACAAGAAGAGCGAGGCGAGCGCGAGCGCGAGCGCGAGCGGCGCGACGGATGGCCGGGTGAAGGGGAGCAGAGGACGGGAAGAGCCATCCCCGGAGCCCACCGGCGTTCAGCTTCCCCGTGGACCCACGCCGGAGTCGCGGACCCGGGCATCTCCCGGGCAGCTGCTGAAGGCTGCCCTTGCAGCTTCGGGCTCACCCAGCACACGGGTTTCAGTGGGAGCCAGCACCACGCGGTGATTCAACCTCTGGGTTTCCGAGGCGTTGGAGCCGGCTCAGGTGTCCTGCAAGGGGCAGGGGCCCCGCCTGGCGTTGAGTGAGCGCGAGTCTGTTGCAACCAGGACTCGACAGCGTCCTCACCACCGGGGTTCAGCTGCCTGGAGCGCTAGCCTATTAACCGGAAGGTAGTTGATTTGAGTCTGTCTCTTGCACCTTTAGGACAGCAAACTGATGGCCATTTGGTTTTTCTCTCTAGCCAGCGCTTCCTTTCACGGGAAGGCAGGACGAGACCTCCATTACCCTCCTTCCTTCGGTGTCTTACGTACAACATGAGCCGGTAAACCAAGGCCCTGGCGGATGCTCACAAAACAGCTAGGAAGGAAACCACGTGTCTGGGAAACCCAATATCCTAGAAAGAGCAGAATGGTCACAATTAGCCTCTAAATTCCTTTCGACAAAGGCGTCCCTTCCATTTTTCCCTTGTACTATCATTCCTTTAGCCCTTTCCATACACTTCTGGAATTAGATGGGTTCTGTGATTTTAAGATTACATCTAATGCTGTGGTCATCATTCTTCTGCACAGACGTTTGGCCGCTGGTTTAAGTATAACTATAGGATAGAGGTCCGGAAAGACCAATTACTCTGTCATAGTGTTTACATGGCAGTTATATCCTTCCGTTTTCTCTCCTTAGTTGGCTTATTGGCTATAAGTCTTCCTTTTGTTGTTTTAGGCATTGCTTTAGGGTTTATAACATACATCTTTAACTTACCACACCTGCATTTTGCCTTTACAAATGCTGTAAACTCCACAATCCATTCTTAATACTTTTCTTCAAATGGTCAAATCTGGAGAGATATGTAAATGTCCAGACATACATTCCTGGTGTTCTTCATTCCTTCCTGTAGATCCAGATTTGCACCTGATATCCGTTTCCTTCTGCCTGGAGGACCCCTTTCCTGTCATAGAACTCAAGGTTAACTTCTCCACCCCCCACCCCCAGTACTTTCAAGATGTTGTTTTGCTGCCTACCAGCCAGCATTGCTTCTGGGAGAATCTAGCAAGACCAGAAAGAAATCTGATGCAACCCTCATCTTTGTCCTTGTGTGTGTACAGTGACATTTCCTTCTGGCTGGATTTGAGCAATCTGATTATGATTATTCATGGCTTCCTGTTCCCTGATCATTTCTTCCAAAAGGCCAAATCTGCCATTTAATCCAGCAAATTTATCATCTCTAACATGGTGTTTTCATCTCTAACCACCATGTTAGAGATTTGGACCATTTTTTATAACGTATGTCCCACATCTCTACTAAACTCTTTAGCCCCATGGAATATGGTTGTAATAACTGTTTTAAAGTCCTCTCTGCACTTTCTCACATCATGCCAGTTCTGGTTTGATTGTGCTCCTCATTTTGGGTCGCGGGCTCCTGTGCCGTTGCATGCCTGGGATTCTTTGATTGGATGACAAGCATTGTGAAGTTTACCTTCTTGTCTGCTGGCCATTCTCGCATCTCTATACAAATTGAGATACTGGGACAACCGGTTAAGTGACTTGGGATCAGTTTAATCCTTTTGGGTTTTGCTTTTATGATTTCTTTTAGGTAGGTCAGTCTAGGGCTGAGTATACCCCCCTACTAATGTAAGTCCTTTCTAAGGGTTATCCCCTATGTCCTATGAATCACAAACAGTCCACTCTGGCTGGTGGGAGCGAGTACGATTTCCTGCCCTGCACAAGCACCAGGCACTGTTCCACAACCCTTTCAGAAGTTTTCTCACTTTGGCCTCAGGCAGTTTTTTCCGCAAGCATGTACTGATCAGTACTCTGCTGAAGGCTTGAGGGTGACCCTTCCACATCCCTAGATTCTGTCTGTCTGTCTCTGTCTCTCTCATCATTGGGTCTTTGTCCTGTGAACCCTAGCTGCCAGCCTCTCCACAAACACTCAGCTTCATCTCCTCAGTCCAGGGGGTTGGCCTCCAATTCCCTTTCTGGGTCCTGGCCTGGAAACACCCCAAAGGCTGTAAGCTGGGGCAATGCTAGGTCTCACCTTGTTTGTTTCTCATCTCTCAAGGGTTGCTGTCCTTGGTTGCCTGATATCTAGTGTCTTGAAAACTATGATTTCATGTATTTTGTCTGTTTCTTTGTTGGGGGAGATGGGGTAGCTTTCAGGCAGGAGAGTAAATCGGGCATCTGTTACTTCACCTTTGCTGGAGGCTGAAGCCATCTCTTTATATGTTGCTAGTTTGGCTTCAATAGGAGGGGTGCCGATTTGTATTGTGATGTGTTTTTCCAACTCGATGAGAGCCTCTTCCTCCCTGCTCTTGCTAGCACAACAAACTGTCTATACATGAGTCTGATCTGCTAAATGTGAGGAGTGGTGCCCTCCTGACCTAACTAAGCAGGAGGTACAACAGAGAGACATGGTGGACATTAGCCGGAGACACTCCATGGCATATATTCCACAGCCAAATTTGCAACATGTTTAGACAGTCTTCCAATAATTGTAAATGTTTTCTCTGGTGATCTCCTTAACTGAGTCCAGCGAAAACTGGCCGGACTGCCCCTGGAATGCTTCCTGTTGCGCAGCTTCTCAAATAGAAGGGGAAAGAATCACTGGTCGGAGACATTGGTTTCTCTCCCCTTTTCTTTACGAATTGCATCTTACCTCTGTTGGAGGCAAACAGTCTGATGACTGTTCTCTCTCGTATACAAGGGTGGGTGAGCAGGCCGAGGACTGTCTCTGTATTATTCCTTCACAGTGTCTGCCACCCCCACACCCCCACCCCTGCAAAAGTTGTCTCACTTCAGACCAATCCCTGGAGCCATAACGTCCTGCAGCTGACAACGCAGCTTGTGCCAAACTGGATCCTTAAGAGTTACCGGCTCACTTTCTCTCGGCTCTTCGGTTGAATCTAATGAGTACACCTTAACTCTTTGACTTTTACACACTAACTCTGGTTCTCAGGCATATCTCCCAACCCCCTAACTGCCCTCCCCCCCCCCACCTAGCCCTCTCCTTCTGTGTCTGTGTGTCTGTCTGTCTGTCTCTGTCCCTCATACTCCAGGCTGCACCTAGTCTTACCCACTTTCTTCTCCTCCTCTTCACCTTTCCCAGGTTCACCTTCCTCTCTGCCTCTTCCTCACAGGCTGAGTGTGGGGCACCCTGCAGGGTGAGGAGCTCATTCCAGATAGTGTCCTCTAGACTTCCCCAAATCGGGACCCTTAACCTGATTCTAAATTAGCTCTCCAAAGAAACATTCCAAAGAATGTCCACCATGGAAAAGCTTCTTCTATCTTCCTATTACCCAAAAGACTTAAAAGCTTAAAGACCAAAGTAGAGTTCTTGACACGGCATTAGGATGCCTTCGTTCACCAAGCATTTATTGGGTGCTTCCTGGGTGCCAGGCATTGCTCCCGGTGAGATGCTATGTGGTGAGCAAGTCCACAGTCCCTGCCCTCACCGAAGCCACATCTGGAGACATCAAGAAAGGACAGTGTGGTGGGAATACCACTGGTTTCTGCCCTCCCCACAGTGTATGTGCTGGTCCAGGCCAAGAAGCATAGAAAAGAGTAGGGAAACAGGTGACCCCAGACCTAAAGGCTGCAGTGGTCACCTGCAGTGGGACTCCTTCCAAAGTGCAGAGGAACAGGGGGTAGTGGGGGCCGGAGGGACAGTGGTGGATCTGATTTTCCTGCATGTGAACCCCCAGTCACTGGGGCCTGGCGTCAAGTGACCTGGGATCAGTTTAGGTCAGTCTAGGGCTGATTATACCCCCTAGTCCCCAAAGTGCCTCCATGTCACAGTGCCCCCTAGGGATGTGGAACTCACGCAGTGACACAAAGAAATGAGGGTGCCAGCCTGGGAATAGGGAGCCTTGGATAATAGACAAGTGTGCTGTCAGCCATCCTGAGACCTCCAGGCACCACATACCACCTTATGGAGCAGTCAGGCCATTCCCTTGGCAAACAACTAAGGACTCATCGTTTCATCCCCCTCAGGGATGTAATTACCTTATAATTCTCTTCTTCTCTGACCTTGATTCTTCCATATCCACTTACCTGGATATGGAGTCTTTGCTGCCCCTCTCCTTCAAGTTAGATGTCAGAAATTCTGCCTAGGCCCGGCGTCTAGGGCACCAGTCACATATACCAGAGCTGGCAGGTTCGAACCCAGCCCGGGCCTGCCAAACAACAATGACAACTACAACCAAGAAATAGCCCAGCATTGTGGGGGGTGCCTGTAGTCCCAGCTACTTGGGAGGCTGAGGCAGGAGAATCGCTTGAGCCCAAGAGTTTGAGGGTGCTGGGAGCTGTGACACCACGGCACTCTACCGAGGGTGACATCGGGAGACTCTGTCTCAAAAACAAAAAAAAATAAAACAAACAAACAAAAAAAAAAAAAAAAAAAAAAAACAAAGAAAGAAAGAAAAGAAAAGAAAAAAGAAAGAAATTGTGCCTAAATGCTTAAGGGTTCATTAGGAAAATAGAAACCATTTGTAAATGGTGTGTGTTAGGCAAAAGCTCAGTTCTGGAGCTCCAGAACCTACACATGCTGTGGCCAGTACACACCCCGCCCACACCCACAGCTGGTTTTTAGGCAGAACATCTCTGAGAAGCTGACAGTCCCTAGCAAGAAGAGCAAGAGAACCTCAGCTTCTTCTGTGGGAAGCCCTAGACCAGAGTCTAGTGGGAAACCTCACTCCTGGCAGCGATGGTGTGACTTTGGACAAGTCACTGAGGTTTTCAGTGCCTCCATTTCCACTGTGAAATGGACCCAGTAGAAGTGCTTTCCACCAGGGTTGTCCCAAGTCTAAAAGAGACATGCATGTAAGACATTGAACCCAGGACATGACACCTGGTAAGTGCTCCAGAAGCATTAGCCATTGTTACTGCTTTTATCATCAGTGGCCTCATCACCATTCTCTACACCAACCTTCTTGATAATTTCATGCCCTTTTGTGGTATGAACGGATCATTGTTCATTTAAATGTTCCCCAACTGATGGACTTGAGATTGACTTGCCTTTATTGCTGCAAATATTGCTGCTGGGGCTCGGCGCCCAGAGTTCAGTGGTTAGAGCACTGGCCACATACATCAGGGCTGGCAGGTTCAAACTCAGCCCGGGCCTGCTAAGCAACAATGACAACTAGAGGTTGTTGTGAGATGCGACACCTCGGGCACTGTACCCAGGGTGACATGGTGAGACTCTGTCTCAACAACAAACAAACAAACAAAAAACAAACAAATACTGCTGCTGGGAACATCCTTATACAATTATCCATCTCCACTTGTGTGTTTCTCTAGGAGAATATCCTGGGGATGGAATTGCCACATCAAAGCATTAGGTTATTCCTAATTTTGTTGATTCCTGCCCGGTTGCTCTGCAGAGATGATGTAGTGGGTCACCTTTCTAGCAGGTCTGCCTTCTTGGAAACACTGCCTAGTAGTACTATTTTTTGGAATGTATTTTTGCCAACAATGACCCTCTGTAGGGGAGATTTACCCAGCTGAGTTTACACTTACTTGGGCTCTGGTCATTTGGACCAACTTATCTAACATCCTGGAAAAGCTGAAAACCCCATGACTTTACCCAGCTCTCTTGAACTCTCACTTTTGAGCTCATTTCTCAGATAAGCTGTCCGCCCATAGCAGCACAAATGCACACGCCCCGTATCTGCCTGGTGGATGCTACTGCTTGTTGTTTTCACATGTTGTTCTAGATCTTAGTGGGCAAAGGGCCAATTCAACGGAGAGACTGGGACCTGGCCTCGCGGGAGTTTCAAGCGGTCAGGGTCTTCTGCTTCCGGGCCTTGCAGGCTATCTGGCCGGGAAGGAGCGGAGACTTGGCAAAATAACTTCCCTGGCCGGGAGTCGAACCCGGGCCGCGGCGGTGAAAGCGCCGAATCCTAGCCACTAGACCACCAGGGAGCTGGTGGACCGTCTTTCTGGAGGAAATCCTGAAAGTAAAGTTTGAGTGTCTACGGAGCGGAGACGGTTCCCGGCCAGCTAGGGCTGGGGCCGGATCGGCAGGGCTCCCAGCCAACTGCCCCGCTGCCGTTAACACCGCTCACCGCTGGCTGCCCAGCCGGCGCTTTGGGCTGTGAGATCGGGCCGCAAGGACAGTGACTTGCGTTTCACGCTGGCCGAGCTCTACCGCTGTGTGCCGCAGAGCCGAGCACACCATCTCTTTGGGAGCCTCGGGTTCTTGTCAGTGAAGCGCCGACTTGAGTCACGTTCCTCTGGTTCCTGGTCTCTGAACTGGCTCAAAGAGGCTCTCCTTGATCCCCATCCGGGCTCCTTCTCGTCCCCCGACCAAGTTCGATTTCTTTGGTTCTACCACGCGATTCTGTGTTTTTCGTAACCTTGTTCAGGGTGGGAGGAAACCACGTGAGCTTCACGGGGAAGCCCTCCCGGCTCTTCAGAGACTTAGTACCTGTCAGCCTGTAAAGGAGACTCGGACGGTAGTGGGTGAGGCAGGGGATTCCCAAAGGCACAGCTAACACGGAGTCCGCCTGGCCGGCGCCCTCGCCTGCGATCTGACTCACAGCAGACAAATCAGGCTGGTTCCTGGTGCTCAGCTGGGTTTCAGCAGTAATGGAACTCCTCCCGCGTTGCTGGCGAGCCGAGATGCAGCCTGTACCTCTCCCTTTTAAGAATGTATTTTAATCTGAAAGTAACCTTGCGGGTGTGAGGCGAACGCTCACCCCCACGCAAACAAATCGAACGCGGCCCCTGGAGGGATCCGCCCGTGAAAGCCTCAGGCGCTTGCCTCCCTGCGAGTCGCTGCCTACCAGGGGCATTTCCACATCCAGACCGCCAGCTGCAAAGAGCGGGCGACAGGCCCCAGGAAGCACCAGCGATCTCTCAAGCAAGAAGACTGCGGCTCCACGAAGACACTGGAGTTCTTAGGGTTCCACACCTACCGGGGAAACCAGACCCTGGGGACCCACATGCGCGCCTCGGGATCCCGCATCTCACGCAGGTTCCCCTTCTAGACCTAAACGCGGCTGGGCAGGCGGCTCTCCCGGCTGACCCTCAGGCTCCCAGAAGCCGCAGGAGGCGGCGGGTTTTGAGCGTCTGAGCCCCAGGCGCCCCTCACCCCGGACCTCCTCACCGTCCCCTGTCGGCCCTCCCGGGCTGGGGACTGTGCCTCCGTGGCCTTTTTCACCACGCCTGCGGTGAGTACTTCGGCTCTTGACAGAGTCAGTCCCTCAGGAGCCGTGGGAACGCCCCCTCTCACGCCCCGCCCACCCCCCGGGTAGGAGGGGTCAGACCCGAGCTCTGGCTCCTCGCCTCCCTCTTTCCCTGGAGCATTCGGCCTGGTCCTCCCGAAGAAGGGGTGGGGGGTAGGGGTGGGGTGGGTCCGCGGGTCGTTTATTCTACTCGGCTCAATTTAACTCTGAAAGTTCATCACATTTTCGAATTTTAACAGGTATGGGAGCAAAGGCTGTGTCTCAGAGCTTTGGGCTATTTTTTAATATTGAATGAAAAGACATTTCATTCAAAACTGGTGGGAAGCAGCTAAAGGAGTGCTGGGGGTGGAATGGGGTGGGGATTTAAGGCGCCGAACGCATGTGTTAGAAAACAGGGAAAGTCTCAAAAGAAACCCAAAAAACCCCAAAGCAAACGGAAGAAAGGAAATCATGAAGATGAGCACAGAAATCAATGGAATCGGAAACAGAAAAGCCATAGAGAAAACCAATGAAACAAAGCGTAGTTCTTTGAAAAGATCAATACACTTGACAAAGGAAAAGAGACAGAAGACACAACTTCAGATCGTCAGGCCTGAAACAGAGACGACAGTCACCGCAGACTTGGCAGATATCAAAAGGGATAAAAAAAGAAGGAGAAACCATGAAAACTGTACATGCACGTAACTTTCCCAACCCAGATGAATTGGACCGATTTCTCATAAGCACAAGCTACCACAACTCACCCCATACAACATAGGTCATCTGAATAGTTCTGAAACTATTAAAAAATTTGGATTCTTAATTTTAGGATTCCCAGAAAAGAAATCTCCAGGTCCAGATGGTTTCACGGGAGAATTCCAACAAATATTTAAAAAAGGAATTAGCACCAATTGTGTACAGTCTTTTCCAGAACACAGAAGAGGAGGGAACACCTCTCAATAGTAACCTCTCTGAAGCTATTATTACCCTGATTCCTAAACCAGACAACAACAACAACAAAATACAAAAAATAAAACACAGACAAATGTCCCTCATGAATGTAGATAGATTAAAAACAAAAAGTCTTAACAAGATACTACCAAATAGAAGTCTGTGATATGAAAAAGAAGTATATGCTATGACCACCTGGGTTTTATTCCAGGGGCACAAGGCTGGTTGAATAGTTGAAGGGGGAGAAAAAAAATCACATGAATTTATCAATTGATAAAGAAAGAGCTGTTTGAGAGAATTCCGCACCCATTCATGGTAAAAATGAAACAACAACTACAACAACTCTTAGAAAAATAGCATAAAATGGAACTTGATAAAGTTCCTCAACTTGATGAAGAAAGACTGCATATCTAGCAATAACAGACTGAATGGTTTCCCCCTAAGAGTGGGAACAAAGGAAGGAAGCCCACACTCACCACTGATATTTCACACAAGGTGTTCTTCTACCCAGAGCAATAAGGCAAGAAAAGGAAATAAAAGGCATACATTGGGAAGATGGAATAGATGAACTTTTACCTATTCTTCCTGTAATTACAACCTGGAACCTTGGACATTATCTATAAGACAAACATAAGAAGACCATAAATGGCGGGAGCTCTGGAAAAATAGATCAGCTAGGGACATTAGGACACAAAGAAAGCCAGGTGATGAGTTCCCTGGGTTTTCTTTTCCCTCATACATTCTAAACTTAGGGCTGAGGGAGCTGCCAACCCAGAAATGCCAAGGAGTTCAGATTCAAAAGCCCCCAGACGAATCCTGCTCTCTCTAGCCAACGGACCAGAAAAAGGGCAGCCTAGCAATTATTTTACACAATAACCACTCTTCTTAGGAAAAACAGCACAGAGCAAAAGCTATGGCTGCACCCACACAAAAGCCAGCAAAGTCTGAGTAGAGGGCTGAAATTTTCACCCCTACAAGTGAATAATGGCTTACCCCAGACTCCAGCCTGCCAGGGTGATTGATGTCAGAGATGGAAGCTGAGAATGTCATCCCTTCCAGGTGATAGTAACCCTACCAGCCTGTCTGTGGAAACTACTTCTAGAGCCTGCACTACACTAGAAAGTAATGAGGTCTCTCTCTTCTCTCTCTTTCTCTCTCTCTCTCTCTCTCTCTCTCTTTCTCCTGGGCTACTGTCAGAGGAGTCCTAGTGGAGAGTTAGGACTTTCACCCCTCCCGGCAGTAACAAGGCCTCCCCTATCCTGCGTGTCAGTGGAGGAGACCATGGGGAATGCAGTCATGAAGCACACCTTCTCTTCTAGCCAGAGAGGTATCAGAGGAGGAGGAATGGGAAGCTGGAACTGCCATCCCCACCTTAGGAGCTCATCCACCCCGGGTGTCAACAGAGGTTGGTCTGGTAGGACTTAAATTTCTACACACACCTGCCTGTAACGAGGGGCACGCAAACCCTTCCCCTACATAGCACAGGCTGAAAAACATAGTTAAAATGGAAGGTTTAAATAAAATCCATAGGCAGATAACATAATATCCCGAAGGCTAACTTTTGATTGAAAATCATTACGTATCAAGAACCAGCAAGATTTCAAAGTGAATGAAAATAAGACTTTACACAATTTTACACAAATGAAAATAAAATGGTGGCAATGAGATCAGAGAGATGTTAGGAGTATCTGACAAAGATTTTAAAGCAAGTGCAATAGCAGTGCTTCAACAAATGATTGTGAATACTGCATATACTTGAAACAAGTGAAGGACATAGAAAATATTAGGAGAGGGATACCAGATATAAAGGAGAATGAAATGGAAGCATTAGAAATGAAAAACACAATAATCAAGATAAAAATCCCAGGGGATGAGCTCAATAGCAGAATGGACCGTGCAGAGCAAAAGCATCAGTAAACTGGAAGAGGAAACAACAGAAACGACACCATGTAAACAGCAGAGGAAAAACAGACTGGGGAAAGAGATAAACGGAGCCTCACACACCTGTAAAAGTACATCAAAAGGTCTATCTTTGCTGTTATCAGAGTCTGGAAGGAGAGGAGAAAGAGCTCAAGGCTGAAATAACACTCAAAGAAGTCAATGGTAGAGAGCTTCCCCGGTTTGGCAAGAGACATACGTCTTCAAGAAGATATGTAAACCCCCATGTGGCCAGACACATGATAAGCACATGTTAGAAACTAAAGACAAACAAAATATTTTGAAACAACAGAGAAAGGCGACATCTTACCTAGAGAGAAAAACAATTCCAGTGACAGCTGCTATCTCATTGGAAACCATAGAAACAGAAGTAAGTGGCACAGTATTTTCAAGTGCTGAGTGAAAATGATCACCAGCTCAGACTCCTGTATCTAGTAAAAACATCTTTCAGGAATTCAGGGGAAAAACATAAAACAGTTTCAGATTAAGGACAACTAAGGGAATATGACACCAGTAGTTCTACCATAAAAGAATGGCTAATGGGCGTTCTCTAAACAGGAAGGAAATGATTAAAGAAGGAACCTTAGGAAGACAGAAAGAAAGGGGAAAAAAAAACACAGTAAGCAAAATAGGTTTTCCTTCTTCTCTTGAGTTTCCAAATTGTGCCTGATGGTGTAAGAAAAAAATCACGACACTGTGTGATATGGTCCTAATATCAAGTAAAGGAAATGTTTAAAACAGGTATATTATAAACTGTGAGGGTAAAGGGACATAAAAGGGAGGTAAGTTTTCTAAAGTTCACTCAAACTAGTAAAATAATGACTATACAGAGAGAGAGAAGGAGAAACCAAAGGAGCTATGCAAACTGATACATTCAAAAACACGATGGCGAAAGCAAAATGCAATTCTAAAAGATGTTCACATCACCATAAGAAGGCTAGAAAAAGCAAACAGATCTAAAAAACAAAAACAGAGATGACAGACGGAAAATGGCAGACTTGAGCCCTACCATATTGATCATCACATTACATGTAAATGGTCTAAATATGGCAAGACAGTGACTGATGGGCATATGAACAGACATGACCCCACTATATGCTGGCTACAAAGAAACTAACTTCCAATGTAATGATACAGGAAAATTGACAGCAAAAAGATGGAAAAAAGATATATCATGCAAACAGTAACCAAAGGAAAGTAAGGCTGTCTGCATTAACAACAGATAAAGTAAATTTCCAAACAAATAAACTAAGCAGAGAAAGAGATGATGAGAAAATGATAAAAGGGTCAATCCACCAAAACCCCACACAGAAGTCATAAATGTGGATGCAGCAACAAGTGACCAGACTGAACAGAGAAATCAACTAGCCTACAAAAGGTACAAATGTACCTTTCTCAATGATTTATAGAACAACGAGAGAAAATCAGCAAGAATGTAGAACCTAACAGCACGACCAAGCAGCAGGACCGAATGGACAATTTTAGAACACACTTTGTCATGGGCTGAATTCTATATCACCTCACTGCCAAATTCATGTGTTGAAATCCTAAAGTTTATTTGCCACTAGTGATACGCTAATTAAAACTACAACAACATATCTCCACACACCTATTAAAATAAAAGCATGAAAACATCAAGCGCCAGAAAGGATTCAGAGAAAGCTGGATCACTCATACATTGCGGATAGGAATGTAAAATGTTACGGCCACCCTGGAACATATTTTTATGGCTTTTATTTTAGAAACAAAACTTGTGGTCACCATGGTGCCTGTGAAAAACCTTGTGGCAAAGGTGGGTGAAAAAAAAGAAGCAAGTTCTGACATTCATTCTACATTGCACCCACCCTGCAGAAGATGGAATCATGGATGCTGCTAATTTTGAGTAGTGTTTGCAAGAGAGAATCCAAGTGAATGGAAAATCTGGGAATCTGGGGGAAGGGCTCTTCTGGGGTGCCTTTTCCTATAAGGTGTTTGAAATATCTCACCCAAAACTATTCGAAGGAGAATAATCTATGTCCTTGGTTGCAGGTAGTTGCTAACAGCAAAGAGATTCATGAATTACGTTACTTCCACCGTTAACCAGGACAAAGAAGAAGAGGAAGATGAAGATTAAAATGCATTTATCTGGAATCTTTTGTATAAGTTCTTGAATAAAACTTGGAAACCAAAATGGTGGTTTATCTTTGTATCTCTGCAGTATGGATGGAACAGAAAATTGAAATTGCAAATCTTATAAAAGGGCTTCACTTGGGCTGCCACTTACTTATTTGTAACTTGACCTTTTTTTTCTGCTTGAAAATTTCAGTTCTCGTGTAGTAAGTACACCAAAATGGAAGAAGGGAACTGCTGACCACTGAGCAGGTAGTGACCGGTGTAGCATCGTGAGCTTCAGCGAGTCAATGTTTCATTGTAAAAAGTGTGATAGTCAATTGTGTCTGGTGCTTCCTCAAAGAAAGATTCAGGAATACAAGTGGGCTCCTCTCCTTCATTAAAAGCACAACAGGTAACTTCATTTTAAGATTATCTTGTGGGAAAAAATGGCAATGTGAATAAAATGCAGCCTTCTAACCATTCATCTACCACACCACCTGAGAATTGCATTCCTGGCATTTTATCACAGAGAAATAAAACTTACATTCATACAAAACCCCACACACTAAAGTTTATAGCAGCTTTATTCTGAACGTCAGGAAATGGGGAAAAATGTAGATGACTTTTGTAGGGCGATTGTGGTATAAGCACACTGTGGTAAGCAAACTGTGGTATATCCATAGCATCAAATACTACTCAACCATAAGAAGAAAAAGAACAGATGTTCTTTTTCACACAAAAACCTGGATGAATCCACAGAGTATTACGATGCATGAAAAAAGGTAATCGCAAAGGTTACACATATGATTCTGTTTACATAACATTCTTGAAATACATAAATTTTATAAGAATGTGGAATAGATTAGTAGTCAGCAGGGGTTACAGAGGGAAGAGGGAGGGGCACTGCTGAGAAGGGGGCACGGCTATAAAAGGCAACCTGATGGATCCTTGTGGTGGTGAAAATGTTCTGTATCTTGCTTGTATCAGTGTCAATACTCTGGTACTACAGTATTTGCAAATATTACAACTTTGGAAATATTACCAAGATGGTTACCATTGGAAGAAACTGGACAAAAGGCACAAGGAAAATCTGTATGCTTTCTCAAAATTGTATGTGAACTATTTCAAAATAAGAAGTTTACTTTAAAGAAACTTAAGTATATTTCCTCCTAGTTTGATCTTGCCTTTGCTTAAAAAAGCATAGAGGTGGGTGGTGCCCGTAGCTCAGTGGGTAGGGTGCCTGCCACATAAACCTAGGCTGGTGGGTTTGAACCCAGCCTAGGCCAGCTAAAACAACAATGACAACTGCAACAACAACAAAATAGCCGGGCGTTGTGGCAGTCACCTGCAGTCCCAGCTATTTGGGTGGCTGAAGTAAGAGAATCACTTAAGCCCAGGAGTTTGAGGTTGCTGTGAGCTGTGATGCCATAGCACTCCACCGAGGGTGAGATAGTGAGACTCTGTCTCAAACAAATGGACAAACAACAACAACAACAAAAACCCATAAAGACGAGAATATTTTCCCAACACCCTTCCTCCCTCCCTCCCTCCCTCCCCCCCTCCCCCCCTCCCCCCCTTCCTTATTTTTGAGACAAAGTCTCACTCTGTTGCCCAAACTAGAGTGCCATGGTCTCCGCCTAGCTCACAGTGACCTCAAACTCCTGGGTCAGTCTCTCCAGTAGCTGTGACCACGCCAGGCTAATTCTTCTATTTTTTAGTAGAGATAGGGTCTCACTCTTGCTCAGGCTGATCTGAAACTCCTGAGCTCAAGTAATCCTCCCTCCTCAGCCTCCCAGAATGCTAGGATTATAAGCATAAGCTACTGGGCCCGGCCTCCCACCACTTTTCTTTTTGTTGCAGACAGTTTCAACGAAAACGGTTCGTACAGCTTTTCCTAAAAGAAACCTTTAAAACTTGTGCTGATCCTTGGTGTTGTTCAAAAACTCTCCAGGGTTTTCTTCCCACTTTCCTCCCTGGACATCTTTCAAAAGCATAGAGACTGGCTCGGTGCCTGTAGCTCAGTGTTTAGGGTGCCAGCCACATATATCAGGACTGGTGGGTTTGAACCCAGCCAGGCCCTGCTAAACAACAATGGCAACTACAAAAAAAAAAAAAAAAAAAAAAAAAAAAAAATAGCCGGGTGTTGTGGCAGGGGCCTGTAGTCCCAGCTACTTGGGAGGCTGAGACAAGAGAATCAATCGCCTATGCCCAAGAGTCTGAGGTTGCTGTGAGCTGTGACGCTGCAGCACTCTACTGAGGGCAACATAATGAGACTCTGTCTCAAAAAAAAAAAAAAAAAAGAAAAGAAAAGAAAGAAAAAAAGCATAGAGACTAAACTGGCATATAATACTGAGTTCTCTGTTGAGGTTCTCCAGAGAAAGAAAATCAATAGGATATGTATCTACAGGAAGAGATTTAGTGTGAGGAATCAGCTCCCATGATTATGGAAGCTGTTCAGTCCAAGATCTACATTTAGTAAAACCCAGAAGAGCTGAGTATAGTTCCAGACTGAGTCTAAGTCCCATGGCAGAAGACCTATGTCCCAGCTCAAGACAGTCAAACAGGAAGAAAGACTTTCTTAGCCTTTTAGTCTATTCAGGCCTTCAATGGATTGGGTGAGGCCCACCCAGCAATCTGGGTAACTGAGCCTACTGATTCAAAAATTTCAATTTCATCCAGAAAACACCCTTAGAGACATATCCAGATACAATGTTTAACCAAATATCTGGGCACTCTATGACCTAGTCAAGCTGACACAAAAATTAACCTCCACAGATACTCTCGATAAATATGACTAATCAACTTAGCATAATGTCTTACCTGCTCATCTTATGACAATATATTCCAGTTTCTTCACTGCATCCCAGCAAATGAATTTATTCAGGAATAAACAGGGGGTTGCAACTGGGATATGCACGCTGTGGCAAATCAGAGGCCTATCCTGGGAGGCTGAGACAAGGGGAAACTTTCAGAGGCAAAATGAGGAAGGTTACATAAGTTGTTTTGAAACAATCATCCTCGGTTACAAGGGATGAGAACGAAGGTGGCATCAGTTCACGGTTCAATAGACAGGCCCTGGGCAGATGTCCTTGAAGAGTATTCTTTGCGTAAGGCCTCTGTGGCCTTTTTGCAAGGTTGTGCTTTTCAGAGAGTCCCTCTAACAGTTCATATAGGCATGCATCTGTGAGAGCTCCTCATTCAGGGCTCTCTGACTCAATTTTGTTAGGGTTTGGCATAAGTGACTCCATTTTGATTCTGACAACTTTTACGGGCCATTGCTTTCCATCCATTCTAACTAAGGGCTGAACTTGTTTAAATTCTGGAAATTATTAGGTCTTGAGTTATACAGTTAGCAGCAGTCCTCACAGTACTGATTCAATTGCCTATTTGAAATGATACAAATGTCTTTCCTCTCCTCTCTGTGGTGTGACTTTAAAAATCCATAAAGGACATTTATTTGAATTTTTCCAGATGTTTGGAAACTCAAATATACCAATCAAAGTAAGCTGCCCCTTTCACGTAAGAAATTCAATTTACTTCTTATGTTAAGATCCCTTTTAGGTATAGCCATTTATCAAACCCAGAGATCCAATGGCACACAACAGTGTTGGGGGGTGGGGGTGGGGGGGAACCACTGTGTACAAAGAACATCCTTAGCATAGATATGCAACTTTTGCACATACAACTATTCGGCCCATAGAATTTTACCCAAACGTCATAAAGACGAGATATGAACAACTTATTCCTGCAACCTAAAATATCAGGAAATACCACATCCTGGGCATAATCAATAGACGACAAAAAAGACTCACAGATGAGGTTAGTTTTCACGTGCCAAAAATCAGGGAGCAAATCTCTACCAACTATCACACAACAGACATTGTCCCCGGTAGTTCACCTCGTAACATCAGAACCAGAAGGCCACACTGATGTCACTGATGGGTAGAAGCAATGATGCAAAACTAAGGGAGAAATGTTGGGGCGGGGGGCTTGTCCAACCATCATACTTAGTATGTGAAGGCCAAAGAACTCAACTGCAGCTCATGAGATTCAACGGAGGAATCAGGGAGCCTTAGCCAGTAGGCATAAGGCTGTACCAGGTGCCCATCAAGTGTAGGATTCTATTGGCTCCAATGGTGCGTTTCAGGTGGGCTAAGTTTCATGAACAAAGCCCTTGCCAAAAACTGTGTAGGAATACCACAGAGATGGTTGCCTGCATGCTAATTTATCATGGTAGAGGAGAGAGGACTGGAATTGGGCTTTTTTTTTTTTTTTTTCAGAGATAAGAGTTTCACTTTGTCGCCCTGGGTATGGTTATGCGGCTTCACAGCTCACAGCAACCTCCAGCTCTTGGGCTTAGGCGATTCTCTTGCCTCAGCCTCCCAAGTAGCTGGGACTACAGGTGCCCGCCACAACGCCCAGCTATTTTTTGTTGCAGTTTGGCCAGAGTCGGGTTTGAACCCGCCACCCTTGGTATATGAGGCTGGCGCCCTACTCACCGAGCCACAGGCGCTGCCCGGCCTTGGATTATTTTCATCACATAAAAGCAAAACCAGAATTCATTACAAAAAAAAAAAAAAAAAAAAAAAAAGAGGGAAAAGGGAAAAATGTCTGAGACCATTGTGATTTTTCTCCCCTGGGATAAAGCAACTTGGCAGAGGGCTATCAAAGAGTTCTCTCTGGTCCAACTCATCTCCAGCTGAGCTGGTGCCCACAGCCAACTATTACAGAGTGTAGTAGATTTTAAAATATCTTAGAAGTGTAGATGTCCAGTGTACGGAATGGAACGCCTGGGTGTCCTCCTGTTGTACTTCCCCCAGGTTAAGGCAGGGTGCACCACTCCCTTGAGTAGAATATCACAGATGGACGTATAGGAAGTTTGTCACGCTGGCAAGTAAGTGAAAGGGACATTGACAGAGTTGGGAAATACATGGCAATTTGATTTGTTACCCCTCCTGTGGAAGGTACATTTGCAGAATTTACTAAACTTAGAAGGCCTATATAAACACCGAAGCGTAGCAATTGCACATCCAGTTAGTTCTCTACACTACAGAAATATCCAAAGGTTTGTGTACAAGAATGATGACGGTTGCATCATTTGTAATCCTAAAAGCATGCATGTAAGGAACCGCACTTCAAAAACATTTTGAAAAGGATTGAATAAATTATGTACACATTGAGGAAGAAATGTTTTTTGTTTTTTTCTCCGGAAAATACTAGGATAGTTACTATGACGAATGATCCGACTGGTCATACATTGTTGAGAGGTCAATCACCAGATGTAGACACATCCTGGGGCTTGGCCTCCTTTGACAAATGAACAAAAATTGAGGGACATCAAAGTCGCTTTACCTGGCCCAGCCTATATATAAAGGTCAGAATGCATTTTATGCAATTTCCAAGTTTGTGAGCCTGTCGCCCCAGCAGGTAGAGCCTGTGAGAATGGGGTCCAAGTCGCTTTACCTGGCCCAGCCTATATATAAAGGTCAGAATGAATTTTATGCAATTTCCGAGTTTGTGAGCCTGTCGCCCCAGCAGGTAGAGCCTGTGAGAATGGGGTCCTGGGGACGGGGTGGCACCCGAGAGGTTGTCAGTTATAAATTTAGCGCGTAGGAGATCGGGAGGTGGTCATCTTAAAACGCCACAGCTCGCGTCTCTGGGTGGGCTCGAACCACCAACCTTTCGGTTAACAGCCGAACGCGCTAACCCATTGCGCCACAGAGACTAGCAAGTATCACGTCTCTTGTCTCCACATGAAGAATGCAATCAGGACGTCTCGGACGCTGTCATTTGCCCTGTACAATGCAAGTGTGCAAACTACCAAACTCTCCCAAACCGAAAAGATGAAGTTTACTAATCGTGCTTGTTCATCACTTTCTAGACAACGGGGAGCGTTGGGGGACTCTGAACACAGAAAGGCGGCGAATTAGCCTTCGTCCCGCCTCGACCCTTGCCTGTTTCAGAAGCCAGTGCCGCCTAGAGACATCTGGATCTGAGACCCCTGCCTAAGCCGGGTGGGGCCCAAGAGAGGCTGAATGTCCCTCAGTCTCCAGGGATAGAGCTCTTTCTGTCCTCTGCACCACCTGCTCCAGATCATCTGCACGGCTTGTGCTCCCCTCGCTCAACCCGGCCGGCTGCGGCAGGTGGGGTCCCTGGGGGCAGGAACCGGACAGAGGCAGGGAGTCAAAAGTGGTCACGTGAAAAGGAGGGGCGGAAAAGGCAAGAGAGACCAGAACGCGATAACAGGACCCCCGCGGGTGCCTGTGCAAAAGGGACTGGCCAGGGGCAGAGCAGATGAGAAATGTAGCAGAATAGAAAGGAGGAAACGGAAAAAACACTAGGACCTGAAGTCGTTCGAGAAAAAAAGCAGTAAAAATAGTGTAAATGCTTTTGCCTAAAAAACAAATTAAAGGAAGCAAAATGACGGCCAATAGGTTTGGGTCGCATTGGGATTTTAACAGTGGTTAATACTCTGCACTGTGTCCACAATAACCTCGGTTCTAATCCGAATCCTGGTAGAGCCCGGCTCTATCTTGGAATCACTGGGGCGGACCTATGAGTCTTTTGGTTTGCTTTAATTTCTGCACCAGCTGAGGCCTATTTATCTGCAGCCAAAAGGCTGAGTCACAGCGCCAAGCACTCAGAGGAAAGGAAGGACACCTAACAGCGCACAAACAAGGGGCACGGTCCAGAAGAAATCTTCGATGTGCGGCGCGCCTCACTGGTTAGCAGAAAATGTCAAGTGGCTCTCCACCACTCTGATCTGTATCTTCCCCTGATGAAATGGAGTAGTCATTGCAGTCTTTTTATTGAGATATTTCAAGTACGGGTGGGACTGTTAAGAAAAGAAAGAAGAGATCTCTCCAATGTGAAGGGGAAAGAGGGAGGGGGTTGAGAATGGGGCGGCTTTAAGACAAAAAGAGAGCCAAGGAAGGCACTTGGACGTGGCCCGGCGGCTGAGTCGGGGGAGGAGCGATGCCAATCTTGAACCCAAGTTAGGGAAGAGCGCAAGCACAGATACCGCAGCCGAGTTTCCCACACTGAGGAAATCGCCGGGATCTGTAAGGCTGGGATGCGACAGAAGTATTTCCCCTGCCAGGTTAAATATGAGCGCACCCTCCGCAGGAACACCTCAGCCTCCTATCCCGACACCGTACACTCAGGGTCACCACCCTCCCCTCTACCCGCCGGTCGCATTTTTTTCAAATGGCTATCTCTGCCCAAAAATCCCACTGACAGTCACCCCCAGGACGACCCACCATCCAGCTAATCAGACCGCCTTTCAACAGCAGCTCGGGAGCAAGCACCACCAAGCCATTGTGGACACAATATTTATCCCTAACACCTCCTGGGAGTATCGGATGGGAAAGGGAAAACGTGGGCAAGTGCTTGGTAAAGTGTAGGAATTGTGGGATTTGACCATCTTTTTGCTGTTTTGGTGTTGACTCTCACAGCTACCTTCTGCTCATGGGCCATTACCTCTTCCCACTTGTGCATACTTCACATGCTGCCTTTAACATCACTGGTCTACGACACTCGTTGTACAAAGAGGACAGGACTCGAGGACCGACCCGACCTGCTGCTCTTCCTGCACCGTTGCCGGTATCGCCTCCAGTGACTCCTTCCAAAGCCCCTAATAAGCGCTCTACCTCATGAATCCTATCTACTCAATTTTGATATGAGGACAATGACACAGTAGGGAATGGGGGAAGGGAGCAGGGAGAGAAAGGAGGGAAGGAGGTGGTGGGGCCTGGATGTGTGCCACACCTTTGGGGGCAAGACACGATTGTAAGAGGGACTTTGCCTAACAAATGCAATCAGTGTAACCTGGTTTCTTGTACCCTCAATGAATCCCCCAAATAAATAAATAAGAAAATTACAGGAAATTTTAAAATGTAGGAAATTGTTTCCTGACAGTAAATCACTCTTGCTTTATTTAGTTTTCTTCATACTTTACCAAATTAAATTATGTAGTTAGCTATTAAACTTGAAAACTTGTCTCAATTGAATGGAAAAACTTCCTGTCATAAAGCCTCCAAATCTCAAGGAATGAATGGAGATATTTTCTCCATAAAATTTCCATCTGCATATACCATGTTAACCACCAAGGTTTTAATTAATTAAAGTGGGAACTGGTATCACTGAATGCAACACATATTCTGTCACATACTAGTTGATTCACATTCACCACTACAAATCACTTATGTAATTTGATCAGTTATGCTCAGAGGCTGTTTCCTAGGTATTAAATTGTCTCAAGCTGCTATGCTTTTAATGTTCCCTTTTAAATTTATTTTTGGTTCCCTCCTCTGTTGTTCACTATCGTATTTTATTGTTTACCTACCTCTGCAGGACTTTTCTTTTTATGCCATTGTTTTAGCTGGTGCAGGCCTAGTTCGAACCAGCCAGCCTTGGTGTATGTGGCCAGCGCCCTACCCACTGACCTATGGGTGCCTCCTGTAGGACTTTTCAATACTTGTGGTTTGCTCAGGAGCAAAAGCCAGACAACCAAGCTTGTTAGAACTGGGGTGAAATAAGAATAAGTAGACTTTGAAAATGGGGACCTGAGAAACTCCCTGCTGAATGAAGGACAAACAGTAACATCTCTGCTGGTTTTCTCTAGATTGGTAATGCTGCCACAACTGAATTCTAAATGGATGAAGTGCAAAGACTTAGGTGTTTCTGGTAGATGTCAAATAATTAATACAGACTACAACTTCTGAGGAGCCTATTAAACAGCAAATTTTAAAACTCTTTGTGGAGGAAGAGTCTGACATGTTTCTTCTAATGGAAGCGTGGGATCACGAGGAGGAAGGTAGAACAATATAGATCAGCAGTTGGCTTAATTGGCTTCCCATAAACTTATTAACAAATTAGGTTACAAATGCAATCTAATGAATCATCCTATGAGACGCTGAACTTAAAGCTGAATTGCAATGTGCTTTTCATAATACAACTTGCTTATTCACATGAATGAATCAAGACTGCTAACATTCTTGGATACCTGATTATTTATGTAATGGCGATGGTCATTTGCTGAGTAACACATGAGTAGTTTCCTAGGTAAGTAGGAGAAGCAATCCTCAGAACAATCATGTGATACTGTGATAACAGGGTTGTTACTTGAAGGCTCTAGAAACTCATGACATGCATTTGAAAAGCTAAGTTACTTCTCTTGTGTCAGTTCAGATGCATTTGGTTGTGTCTACTTTTTAAAGCAGACTGATAAAATTCTTTGAGTTTACAAGAAGTGATGGCAACTGATAACAATGGTAATGTAAAAGAATTATTAAAAGTTTACTATCAAACCTAGTCTTCTAAAAAAAATTGCACGAGAAAAAATATGGGCATAGCTCTTTAACATATTTTAACAGCTGAAAATGTGAGGGGTGAAAAACATTTACTCTGAGAGTATAATCATTTCATTTGAGAGATATTACCTTTTATGGGCCATAGGCAAAGGCTCATGCCTGCGAACCTAGTACTCTGGGAGGCTGACCTCAGAGGATCACTTGAGGCAGTTGAGACCAGTCTGAGCAAAGCTAGACCTGTCTCTAAAAAAAGAAAAATTAGCTGGGTGTGGTCGTGTGCTCCTGTTGTCCCAGCTACTCAGGAGGCGGATGCAAGAAGATTGCTTGAGCCCAGGAGTTTGAGGTTCCTGTGAGCTAGGCTGAAGCCATGGCACGCTAGCCCAGATGATAGAACAAGACTGTCTCAAAAAAAAAAAAAAAAAGACCTTTTATGAGAGAATTCATTTTCAATTTTTTGTGTTCGTACTTGACAAAATTAAAAGTTAATAATTTCATTTTAGTCTTCCCATTTTTTAGTAGATTTACCTCCTGTGAAATCTAAGTATGGGAGCCAGGCATGGTGGCTCACACCTGTAATCCTAGCACTCTGGGAGGCTGAGGTGGGAGGATTCCTTGAGCTTAAAAGTTCAAGACCAGCCTGAGGAAGAGACTCCCATCTCTAAAAAATAGGAAAAATTAGCCATATATTGTGTTGTGCACCTATAGTCCTAGCTACTCATAAGACTGAGGCAGAAAGATCACTTAAGTTTAGAGTTTGAGGTTGCAGTGAGGTAAAGTGATGCCACAGTACTCTAGCCTAGGGTTAACAGAGTGAGACTCTACCACAAAAAAAAAAAAAAAAAAAAGGGCTTGGTGGCTCACTCCTGTAATCCTAGCCCTCTGAGGCCAAGGCAGGTGGACTGCTTGAGCTCTGGAGTATGAGACCAGCCTGAGCAACAGAGAGACCCCGTCTCTGGAAAGAAAAAAAAATAATAAAATTAGCTAGGCCTTGGGGCAGGCGCCTGTAGTCCCCAGCTACTTGGGAGACTGAGGCAAGAGGGTTGCTTGAGCCAAGAGTTTGAGGTTACTGTGACCTATGACACCATGGCACTCTACCAAGGGTGACAAAGTGAGACTTTGTCTCAAAAAACAAAAAGACTAAGTACAGGAACCACTGGAACAGTGGTTCTCAACCTTCCTAATGCCACGGCCCTTTAATACAGTTCCTGTGGGTCGTGACCCACAGGTTGAGAACTGCTGCATTAGAACATATATAAAAACATGTTGCTGATTTGCAATGAATGATTTTATAAAAAGAAAAGTATTTCATAACCACAGATCAAGATATCCAAACTTTTGGAGAGGAGGATTTGTCTCAAGTCTTGTAACCAACTGTGGAAATATAACTGGTTAATCTGACATTGTGTCCTTGAAGAGTGTTGAAGAAACAGTCTCTGAAAAAACACCCAGAGCCTAAATAAGTGAGAGCAACATTGTATTTCTATCCATTAACAGGTGGTGGAAAGGACAACAATCTTGTACATACACCTTGTAAGACATCTGAAAAAAACGGAGACTACATTTCTAACTCCAACTTTTAAAAATCATGTGCTTGGTCATGATAAAGATCATGTAGTACAACATATTAAAATTATATGTAAAACTTAAAAATCCAAGTACCATGCTTACTGTAGGGTCTGGTACCATGTAAGTACTCAATACTTACTAGCTATATTAATGGAAGAAATTTAAATATGACTGCCTCTTATACCTTCTTCATATAAAAATAAAGTACAGTTAGCTACTAAATGAATTGTACTTTTCATAGATAGATGAAACTAAAAAGACTCTTAATAGTAAGCTAAAAAATTACAAACATTTAAAAGAGTCTCCAGTAAGTTTATTTTGGGAACTTTTATGCATAGTTGACCCTTAGACAAAATGGGTTTGAACTGGATGGACCCACTTAAGGACCTGTGGCTCAAAGGAGTAGGGCGCTGGCCACATATGCCAGAGGTGGCGGGTTCAAACCCAGCCCCCGCCAAAAACTGCAAAAAAAAAAAAAGACATTTTTTGTCAAGCAAACACAGATCTGTACTCATAGGATATGAAAACCCACCCACACCTGTGCAGAGAACCACATTTTCACTTATGTAGGTTACAGCCCTGAGGGACTTGATCATGCACAGATTCTGGTATTCACATGCAACCCTGAAACCAATCCCCCCTTGAATACAAGGACAACTGTTAATTTTATTTTCATGGTTAAAATGTTAAAAGGAGAAAAACTTTCATATACACACCATTTTGAACACTGAACTATTTATCAATTTAATATGAATTCAGATATACTTTAAACTGCAACAGCCAGTAAGTTCAACTGTATTCTTGCCATTCCACACCAGCTGTTGCTGAGCCAAATGGTTCTAGATACACACACACACACACACATCTTTTGTAAAGTAAATAAATCTTTATAACATAAATAACTATTCTCAATGGAACTCTTTATATCCTTTACTTCTTTTCTGAAATGATATTCAAATTAATTAGGGAACAATCTCTATGTATCAAAGAGTTTATGTGTGTGAAAACTCAAGTAATTCTTGATGGCAATAGTTTTAATTCATCTAAGTGGAGTGCGAAAGGCCAAAAGGAAAAAAATAAACACTTGAAATTATCAAAACAAAAAAGATAAGAAAAATATATTTAACGATGTGGAAGGAAAATTTCATAATAAGGAATTCTGTTGAAAATAGTGATAGTCAAAGAAACAGCTTTTGGCTCACTGCCAAAATTTATATTTTTCTCAATTAATTTGTGTTGGAAGATACATTAATTCTTTGAAGTCAAAATAAGAGGCTTGACAATTTAATTTCTATACAAGTGCTTATTAGAATATACAAAAGTATCAAATAGAAACAGTAGTGTAGCAAGAAAATAAACTGACAAATAATTATTCAACTAGTACTAATAATTACTATACACAAAGAATAAGAAAATATTGTTGTAAGACTTTATACAATTGAATTCAATCCTATTACTATTTTTTTTTTTTTTTTTGAGACAGAGTCTCAAGCTGTTGCCCTGAGTACAGTGCCGTGGCATCATAGCTCACAGCTACCTCAAACTCTTGGGCTTAAGTGATTCTCTTGCCTCAGCCTCCCAAATAGCTGGGACTACAGGTGCCCACCACAACGCTGGGCTATTTATTTTTTTTGTTGCAGTTGTCGTTGTTTTAGCAGGCCCGGGCTGGGTTTCAAACCCTTCAGCCTGGGTGTATGTAGCTGGTGCCATAACCACTGTGCTCCAGGCACCCTAATTCATTACTATTATACTTCCTTCTTCTTCAGTATTAGGGGGCCCACATTATCTCCTGTCAATTCATTGTGTTTGTTATGTGAACCATCACAGGCAGGAAACTAAAAGAAAAAAAATAAAGAATAATTACTATGTTAAAAAATGATTCATAAAATATAAATATTTGTACAATGCTGTCATAAAAAAAGCATAACACTTGCTAAAAATAAACTCATCAGATAACTTTCCTGAGTAATAGATATATATTCTACATCTAACCCAACCATATTATGATACCACAGGAAATCTAACAATTTAAATAGTTACTTCATTATTTGGGTTAGTTTTTTTTTTGTCTGTTTGTTTTTTAGAGACAGAGTCTCACTTTATCGCCTTCAGCAGAGTGCCACAGCATCACAGTTCACAGCAACCTCCAACTCCTGGGCTTAGGTGATTCTCTTGCCTCAGCCTCCTGAGTAGCTGAGACCACAGGTGACCACCACAATGCCCAGCTATTTCTGTTGCAGTTTGGCTGGGGTGAGTTCAAACCTGCCATCTCGGTACATGGGGCTGGCGCCCTACCCAGTGAGCCACAGGCACTCCCCTGGGTTAGATGTTAAATAAAAATTTTTGAGTAACTCATGCATACTATAAAATTTTTGAAAAACATCTTTAAAAATTCATTCATAACCCATCCAGATATAGGTAACAACTACTATTTTGATATTTTTCCTATGCATTTACTGTTAAAAAATATTCATTTTTTTAAAAACAAAATTGGGATCATGTTGTATTATACTTTTCTTACTTGTACAGAAGGTACTAAAAAAAGTATACACATTTTAAGAAAGGAAAAAAATTGTATTAAAATTGCTATACTAAATATATACCAGTAACAAGATGAATAAAAGTCACACTGAGCATCTCTTGTAATTGCAGAAGTCAAACGTTACTTGAGTATTACAATTTTAATAGTTTCTTCCTTATATATCTCTTTTGGCACCCTCTGTATTATATTAGGATCTCATGTCATTAAATATTCTTTAAAAACATGATTTGTAATGGGTTCCTAAGAACCCATCATCACTTGTATTATACTTTAATCATTCCTCTATTATCAGACACATAGTTTCTAAAACTACGCTATTATAAAGGATGCTGGGATGAACAATATTGTACTTAAAACTTCAAAGAAGTTCAACAGAGTAGGCTCCGGGCCCCATATGTTGGAGGTGGCGGATTCAAACCCAGCCTCGGCCCAAAACTGCAAAAAATAAAACTTCAAAGAAGTCTGTAATCCCACGCTACTTGGGAGGTTGAGATAGGAGGATCACTTAAGCCCAGAAGTTTGAGATTGCAGTGAACTATGATGACAGCACTGCACTCTAGCCAGGAAGACAGAGTGAGACCCTGTCTGAAAACAAATCGAAACAAAAATCTGAAGATGAGAGATTAAAAATTAAGTAACTTGCCTAACCAAACTCATACTGTGACAGGCATCAGATTTTAACACTATTCTGAATCCAAAGTTTTCTACTAATCCTCATGTCCTGTCAAAAAATAAGTGTATTTTAAAATACATAGTCCTCTAGACAAATGCTGAACATTGTGAAAGCAGATTTCTAGCCTTCCTTGCTGTTCTTTTCTAATGCAAGTAGTGTCAATCATGAAATTCAAACTTAATAATTTAAGAATATGGACTTCCACCAATACTGAGTACTATGGAAAAATCTCCCATCACACAGCACCTCAAAACTGGAGATTTAAGAAGCACAATTTCAACCACCACAAAATTTTAGTGTATGTGTAAGCAGATATCTTACCGTCTTAGAACGCCAACACCTACAATAAGCTGCTTTAGTAAGACACAAATCTTCAATGTTTATTTCGTTCACCACTTTCGGATTTTCCTTTTGTATTTTAAGATTAATCAAGCTATCCTTTTGTTGTTTTTTCTTCGGAAGGAATGGACGAACTGCAAGGTAGCCAAGTAGTGCAAGTACACCAAGGAAAGGTAATAATCGAAGCCATTCTGAAACTAAACATGTACATGTTAGAATCTGTGGGACTCTCACAAAAAATAAAATAAATAGCATGTCTGGTTTCATTCGTTAGTTTATTCTTTATCTGTCACTTCTCACATTAATTCCTTTTTTCTTTTTTACGGTTTTTTGGACAGGGCTGGGTTTGAACGCGCCACCACCAGCATATGGGGCCGGCGCCCTACTCCTTTGAGCCACAGGCACCGCCCACATTAATTCCTTTTTAACTTACCTATAAAACTATGAGTAAATAACACAATTAAGTCAGCTATACCTAGGACCGCATCATTTTTGGGTTAAAACTTATGAAACTGGAAACCTAAATTTTCAGAAATAGGTCCTATTTTAAACATGTCAGTCACTACAAAAGTTTTGAGGCAGACTGTATTATGGTCATTATTTCACTTCCCAGAAACATAGTGGACAGCATCCTTTCTGACTGACCTGTACAAGTTCCAACTTGCTCTATCACTGTTGCTGGGAGGGTTTCATTTGTTTCTGTCGACACAGATTTTACATTTCTTGATTTTTATGTACCTCAAAACTTCGGATGTGACTCACCTATCCTATTATCCACATCAAGTCTACTTGTCTACTTTTAAGAGTTATGATTCACTACAATTATAAACAAAATTCAATGTGTGATGTAGTTCATATTTTTCATTCTTTTCTCCTTAATACCATGTCTAAAATGATCTAACAATATCTATAAAGTTTTTACCACTGATTTATAATTTCTGATAGCACATCTTCGATGCTTTAATTTACATTTTTTGATAACTATTCCTAAAGAACACCACAATGTTATGTAAAAGCCACTGCTTTAAAGAATAAATTGAAACTTTCATATACTTAATGTCCTAACTTTAAGATCATTCCCAAAAGCATTCATTAAAAGTCTATTAGAGTATTCAGTCTGTCTTTTTTTTTTTTTAGAGAGAGAGAGTGAGTCTCATTTTGTTGCCCTTGGTAGAGTGCTGTGGCATCACAGCTCACAGCAACCTCAAACTTTTGGGCTCAAGCTATTCTCTCGCCTCAGCCTCCTGAGTAGCTGGGACTACAGGCGCCTGCCACAATGCCCAGCTATTCTTGAGATGAGGTCTCACTCCGACTCAGGCTGGTCTCAAACCGGTGAGTTCAGGCAATCCATCCACCTTGGCCTCCCAGAGTGCTAGGATTACAGGCGTAAGCCACCACACCTTGTCTTTAGAATATAGAAAATAAAAGTGATATACACAAAATGGTCCTATGGCCATAAGACAAACATGCCAGGAAAGCAAGATAAACATTTCAACATTTATCAAATGTCTGCTAGTGCCCTGGCTCTGCTGGGCTCTTAGGGAATAACTTCTTTTCTTAAAGAGTTAGCATTTAACTTTCTTCACCGAGTACCTAAAACCTGGCAATGCACTATGTAGAAATAGCTTAGCTGAGAAAAAGAGAGAAACAGGAGGTAATGCACCAAAGCATGGTAATAAATGTTAAAGATAAATGTAAAATAGTAATATTGATACCTACCAAATACAGTCGTTTAAGCTAACAGTGTTGAGATAGTTTAGTTGTACTCTTAGTATATTAGAGATAAATGAATAAGCTAAGAGTACAACTGTATTTGGTAGTATCATTATTATTCTCACTTTACATGTGCAGGTTTAGTCCAGAACAGCCTAAATCCAAAGCCTGAATCAAATCCACAAATCTAAAATCAATCTGTTCCTCTCTTGGTAAAATTGCTCTCAAGAGATAATTGTTCTTCCCCTTTAACTATTGAAAGAAAGCAGTAAGACTTAACTCTTCCAAAATGAAATTATTATTGATGTAATACCATGCCAAAGAGATCTAAAAAGAAGCAACCTATTTATATACCACATAGCACCTATAAGAGTGCCTGCCACAAAGATACACAAATACACAATAAACAGTAGTTTTTATTAAGAGATTATGAAGATTGGTGAGGAAGGAGCATCAACTCCTTTGAAATATTTTGCCAAATCAACTTAACAATGCTATTAGGTAGAAATCTTTGGAGATGTAATCTTTTAGTCATCAGAATGAAACTCTGTAATGGTAAGGACCTTGTCTGTCATTTTGGATGTTACATTCTCACAACCAAAGTAAAAATACTCTATGCAGATTCTTTGAATGAATTAAGTACTGGAGACGAGGCAGAATTGTTTCTTGGGAGAGAAATGGACTGTGTATAGATCTACGCTATTAAATATGGAAACAACTAGCCATTGTTTAGATATATAACAAGATTTTCTTTTAATCAGGTATGCTAAGGATGACAGACATGTAGACAATTGCCTTAAAAGGAGAGTTTACCACTTACAGTTCTCAAGAGAAGGGGTACACCATTCAACACAGGGACACAATGGATCAAGAGGAAGCAAGAAGCAAAAGGAAATCATGGGTATAGGTCTTTATTGTGGTTTCAATGGAAAAAGCAAGGGAGGGAAGGGTAAAGGCTTTAGTATTGGGTAGCCTGAATAATTTCAGTGAGTTCTGGGATAAAGGAGTGGTTCCTGGTTACTGGTTACCTACCCCTTGGGGTGAAATATTGGCTTGGTGTGTAAGAATCAGATAAAGGAGGTAGTTAGGGGGTATGGGCTTTGAATTGTTTGGTCTGCAATATGGAAGGCATGCTTATAGGCAAGTTGTTTGATCTCTAGAAATCAAATTAGCTAGCCTTAGGAAGAAGTTTCTCCACAGCCAGCAAGACCCCAAAGATATCAAAGCATCATAAAACACAGAAAATAAAAAACATGATTGATAAATACATGTGGCTATTTACATGTAAAAAAATTAAGTTAAAGTCAAAATTTCATTTCTAAGACATACCTGTCACCTTTCAAGGGCTCAAAAGCCACATATGGGTACCATTATTTGGCAGCATAGAGAACATTTCCACAACCACAAAGGTTACTGGACAGTGCTGCTGTAGATCACTGATTATTTATATAATGATCTCCATAGCATGGCAAGGCCACCTTTCCAGCTTTAGCTCCTACAAACATCCCCTCCTCATGATCTGAAGTCAGTGAAAGCTATTGCCTTCCTGAGTTCTTTGAATATGGAGTTCCTTCTATCTGCAATGCCTTTTCTACCTCTGGTTTATCTGACTAATTTGTAGGGACACTTCAAGACTAGGGTCAAATATTGCTTTTTCCTGAAGTCTTCCTTGATTTCACAAAGCAGAATTACTCAGTTCCTCCTGTGCTTCCAAGCCCCTTCCTCACATTTGTGCTATCATAATACTGTAATTATTTTTTCCTATACTTGTCTACTCCATAAGGCTGTAGAAAGGGGCTGTATTCTTCTCTTCTTGGCACAAGTAGATGCCTCTACTTTAAAGAGTGACTTAATGAAGGAGCACAAATGTCCCTTTTGTAAAGCCACATTATTCTGTAAATTTTATTTACACTTATCTTCTAGATCAGGGAATGAATGTCTTAGCTTGCAATTGGCCCCAGCATCCAGTATGTATCTTGAAATAATAGCCATTCAACATTTATTCAATACAGAATACCATTATTATTGTACACATTATAATATTAAAAGTTGTAAGAGATTAAATTATCAAAAAAGTAAATTAACAGAAATATAAAGATAAAGACATCAATTTTAGACCCACTAACCAACCTCTTGGTGTTTATTGGTACCTTCTCCAAGAAAGTAATAACTTATAAAAGCCTTAGTGTAATCTATTTTTTAAAGATGATCAACTATAATTTAACTAATGAAAAGCATAAATGAAAGCAATACAGCCTGCAAATCTCAGTTCAAATAACTTTAAGTATATTTAGTAACACTGATTTTTATTAATAACAATTATACATATTTGTGGGGTACCTGTGATATTTTGTCATATGCATACAATGTATGATGATTAAATCAAGGTAATGAGATATCCATAACTTCAAACATGTAGCATTTCTTTGTGTTGAGAACATCTAAATCTTCTAACTACTCTGAAATACACAATAAATTATTGATAATTATAGTTACCTTACTATGCTACCAAACACTACAACTTCTTCCTTGTAATCATTTTTTTTCTTTGAGACAGAGTCTCGTTATGTTGCCCTCAGCAGAGTGCTGTGGCATCACAGCTGACAGCAACCTCAAACTCTTGGGCTTAAGCGATTCTCTTCCCTCAGCCTCCTAAGTACCTGCGACTACAGGCACCCGCCACAACGCCCGGCTATTTTTGTTGTTGTAATTGCTATTGTTGTTTGGCAGAGCTGGGCTGGGTTCAAACTACCGGTGTATGTGGCCAGCACCCTAGCTGCTGAGCTACAAGCACCCAGCCTGTAATGCTATTTTTGGACCCCCTGACCAACCTCTTCTCATTCTCTCCTCCTCTATTAGCATTCCCAGCCTCTTCTATCATTCTACTCTCTGCTTCCATGAGATCCACTTTTTTAGCTCGGCATATGTGTAAGTACATGTAATAGTTGTCTTTCTATGAATCAAGCAAGGCTGATTTTTAGTGAAGAAATACAAAACACAGAAGAATCAAGCAAGAATTTTTTAAAAATTATTTAAGATAGGTTATTTCCTATGAACTTGACCATGTTCAGTCATTATTGATACTTTAGGTACTCTGGAGGGAAAAACATTACCTACTAACTATAAATAATGTATAATATAAAATAAATTTGAATAATGCATTTAATAAAGCAGACCTTTATTTTTATTGTTTTAAGATAAAATAACATCATATAAAATTTAGAAAATTATAAAAAACAAAGCTACTTATAATTCTACCAGCAAAAGATAAGATTTTGATACCTTTATTAATAGGTCTTTGGGGGTGGGTATGTAAATACATATGCTGTAAAATGCTTTAAAGAAAAGATTACACGCTGGGTATGGTGGCTCATACCTGTAATCTCAGTACTTTGGGAAGCTGAGGCAAGACTGTTCAAGGCCAGGAGTTTAACACCAGTCTGGGCAACACAGCAAGACCCTGTCTCTATAAGATTTTAGAAATTAGCCAGGCATGGGAGTATGTACGTTAGTCCTCACTCCTCGGGAGGCTGTGGAGGGAAGATTGCTTGAACTCTGGAGTTTAAGGTTGCAGTGAGTTATAAGTGTACCACTGCGCTCCAGCCTAGGAAACAGAGCAAGATCTTGTCTCTTAAAAAAAAAAAAAAAAACACTTTATTATATATAATAGTCTATATGCTACCTTTTGTATCAGATTATTATAGCATTTTCCCAACTTTCCTTAAAACCATTTTGAAACATGAATTTTAATGGCTATATCCACTTATTACGTCAATGGTTCTCAACCTCCCTAATGCCGCAATGTACTTTCATTGTTAAAAAGGGGTCACAACCCACAGGTTGAGAACTGCTGTATTACGCCCTCCCATCACAATATAAGATATACAAGGGCAGGGATCTTACTTGTCTGGGTCACCACTGTGTCCCCAGTGCCTAAATAATGCCTGGCTCAAGTTCTATAATTTACTATTTATTGAGGTATAATTTACAGTTCAACTTGTTGAGCTTTGTGTTAAATGTTTAATTTGATGAGTTTTGAAACCATGTGTTTCTATAAATATACCACCTCAAACCAGAAGTTATTTCCATCATTCCAGAAAGTTTGCACTTGCAACTTTCCCATCAACTCCCCTTTCTGATTTTTATCATTAAGTGCTTAAACATTTTCTGGAAAATGAAATCTGATCAATTTCCTATTGTTAAACAATTTTGCAATTTTTTACTATGTAATTAAGTAGATACTACGTTAAATTCAAGTATAGGAGCCGTCTTACTTGTCTCTATGTACTCAGTGCTCACTCCAGTGCCTTGCATAGAGTAAGATCTCAGTAAGAGTAACTAATTCACAAATTATCTATGGTATAAATCCAGATTTTCATATACTTGGAGTTAGCTTTCTTTTGTCTGTAAACAGGAATTACAATTATTTGTTCATTTGTACAATCACATTTACTAAGTCCCCACCACATTCTAGACATTGTATTAAGTGAGGATAGAGGCTGACAGTCCTGCTCTCATACAGTACACCTTTCAGGAGAGGAGACATTAAACAACTGAACAAATAAATAAGATAAACATAGATTGTAGTAAGAGCTATGAAGGAAATAAACAGGATGATGTAAGAGAAAAAGAGACTACCCTAGGGGAAGAGAGTTGGCTTTAACTAAGTAAGGGATGAGGAAAGGATTCTGAAAAAAGGACCAATAAGCAGAGACCTAAAGAATGAGGAGAAGCTGGTAGTTGAAAAACATGACAGTATAACTTTCAAGGCATAGGGAAGAGTATATGCAAAGAACCTTGCAACTTCACAGGACTGCTAGAAATAAGAAATGGATAAAGTAGGAATCCACTCTGTAAAACCACTATAGAACACTATTCAAAAGGAAACTATTAATGCATTCTGCCTTAAAGCTACAGTTAAATAAATATCTGTCTTCTCCCTCACTAAACAAAAATATCCCTAACACCATGCCCTTTAACAGACTTAACATAAGATTTCAAAACATTTTAGCTGAATTGAGTTTGTACTCCATTAAAATAACCTTTAAGATAACTCCCCTATAAGGTCTGGACTTGTTTGCCTTTGTTCATAGCTAGTGAATGAGAACAGTGTAAGTTAAAATACGGGAAGACACTTTAAAATATTTAAGAAAAAAATTTACAGCACCACCCTCCAAAACTATAATACCTCATTGACCCATGTCAGGTGATGTGACAGGTATTAAAGATACCCAAGTTACAAAACACAGTCCCTACCACAAAGGAGCTTCCCATTTAGTAAGGAATACAGACTTAGAAAAAATTATTACAGTGCTGTGTGGTATGACCAATCATACAGAAAAAAAAGAGGTAGACATGATTAACTCTCTGCTGAGATGAGCAAAAACTTGACAGGTTTGGATAATTAATCAGGTGTTTGAAAGAAGAGTCGAGTACTGGAGTTCACAGGCAGGTGAGAGAAGGAGCTGCATTCCATGCACAGCAAAACGCATAAGCTAAAGCACAAAGGCATGGCATACATGAAAGGCTTGGGAAACTAAGCACCATGGTATTGCTAGGATATAATGAACCAGGAGAGGAGACTAGAAGTGAAGCAGTTGTCATAGGATGAAAAGCTCTGATATGTAACAGGTAGGTAGGAATCTACCCTGTGCATAATAGGAAACCACTGAATATCTGAACATTAAAGGAACTGGAAAATTGTTCACTTATGAAATCACTCTAACATCAGATGACTAGAAGGATTAAAGGAGGGCCATAGGAATAATAAAGAGGGTTTGTGTAGGAGAACAAAAGGCAAGACAACCTGTTGTAAGTCCACTGAAATACCCCTGCAGAAAATAAACTAGGCTTAAACTAAGGCAGCAGCCATTCAGACCAAAGAGAGGTCAAGTGTAAGAAATAGTCTTTACCATGATTCCGTGCAACTGCCTAATACAATGTATATGTGCTTATATTTTCTGAAAAGATAGTTTATAGTTTTCACTAGGATCTCAGTGTAATCAATCCCCACCCCTTGAATTTAAGAGCCACTAACCAAATAATAAAATCAATAGGCTTGGGTGATTGATTAGGTGTGGAACATGAGATAAATAAAGGGAGTGAAGCTCTTTCATGAAACCAGGTCTTTGGTTTCATTATGCAGATGAATGGAGGTACTGGTCTCTAATAAAAACAAAAACCCACCAAAATAAGCATATAAGAAGAAGGGCAGCTTTAAGTGGAAAAAGGACAGTACACTGTTGTAGGAGAAAGAGAAAAAGAATGTAGGGGAAAGACTAAAGATCAACAGTTAACACTAAAGTGCAGGGGGCAGGAGGTTAATACTGATGGATGGCCAAAGTTTAAAGGAAGATGTAGCTTTCTTTGAAAGAGTGATACAGTTCTGGGGTGGAAAGAGCAATGGAGAGCCTACCAAGATGCCCTCTGCTTCCCTGTCTCAGAAATATGAGGGAAAGAAAAAGATACCACTGAGAAAGCTATGGAAGAAATGGTTTCCTCAGGAAGAGCTCTGTTCATTCAGTGCAGGAAAAGATTCCCTATGAGAAACGTCAAGGGTTTTAAGAGCCATGCCATGACTAGAAGATGCAAATTTGAGGGAAGATTAAAGGTTGGAGAAATACACATTTTGAGATATCGTTATGTCACACAGATGGAACTGGATGTCCTCAACATTCAAACCATTTTTAAAAGCACCCAGTTCAGCAGCATTTTGTTTATCCACCTGAATGTAAAAGAGTTAAACTTTTTCTTTTTTTTAGACAGAGTGTCACTTTATCACCCTCGATAGAGTGGCGCTGTCTCAAGCTTACAGCAACCTCAAACTCATGGGCTTAATCAATTCTCTTGCCTCAGCCTCCCAAGTAGCTGGGACTATAGGCACCTGTCACCGTGCCCAGTTTCTTTTAGAGATGAGGCTTCGCTCTGGCTCAGGCTGGTCTCAAACAAGAGCTCAGGCAATCCACCCACCTTGGCCTCCCAAAATGCCAGGATTATAGGCATGAGCCACTGCACCCAGCCCAAAGAGTTAAACTTTCTTGAATTTTTTTCCTTAATGAAAAATGTTCACTTCTGATAGACTTTATTCCTCTATCAGTGAAGATTTCCTGTTTCTAATTTAAAGAAGAAAACCACCTTTTTCTACTTAAAACAAAAATCAAACCACATTTACACAATTCATACTGAACAGGTTCCTAATATTCATACAGATTTTTGTGTTTCATTATTAAGATAAATAATAAGATTGAGAAAGTAAAAAGAAAGAACCACCACCATTAGAGTAACAAAATAGTCACAGAAAACATTTTAAAGCAATTTTCACATCAATTTTCTTAAAGTTTAGATACTATTAAAAAGAAAGTATCGTCTTATGGAAACAGAAGGGGAAAATTTAACCTTTTAAATAGTGTATTTTTGACTGGCTATGCTCCTGTTTCCAATCAAGATATATAAGCACTCTGCTATCATAAAAAAAACCTTTTTTTTTTCTTTTGAGACAGAGTCTCACTTTGTTTCCCTTTTTAGGTAGAGTGCTCTAGCATCATAGCTCACAGCAACCTTAAACTCTTGGGTTCAAGCAATCCTCCTGCCTCATCCTCCCAAGTATCTGGGATTACAGGTGCCCAATACAATGCCCACCTATTTTTAGAGATGGGGTCTTGCTCTTGCTTAGGCTGGTCTTGAACTCCTGAGCTCAAGCAATCCACCTGCCTTGGTCTCCCAGAGTGCTTACAGGTGTGAGCCACTAAGCCCAGCCTATAAATAAACATTTTTTTAAGTACACATACACAGATGTATCTCAATGAGGAATTCTATTCTATAGAACTAGAATAGAATTTTTCCATTTCAAATTTGTAAAAGGTTAATGTAATGCTACCATAAAAATGATATTGGCAACTTGCTTGCTATTAATTTTATAACATATTTTCTTATGTATTATTTACAGCTAAGACAAAAATGATTTCCATTTCTCAACTATAGAAAAGATGAAATAAATTATTTTCAATGGATTGGCCTTAATATCACCACTTGAAATCTAACATAAATTGTGTTCGGGACTGAAAGACTGATGAAATGAAATTAGTAATCAATTTTAAAATCTTTTTTCTTCTCATTATTATGAACAATGTCCTGGTACCTAGAACATTACCTGGCCCCACAACAGGTACTCAATTAATTCAAACTTGCTGACTTATGAATCTTGAAATGCAAAATACCTATTTGGAAGAAAGTTTAAACAAGACCAAAACTATTCTTCACAAAGGGTAATATAATATCCTTATTTACACTGAGTTTTATAGATGAACTAAGAAGAAAGAAAATTATTATAACGTAGAAAAACTATGCATTTTTTCCAAATTTCAAAAAAAGTTTTCTAAAATAGTCTTTCAGAAATAATCTTTATTATTTTCATGTTAATAAATACAACTTTCATTTGATTTTAATTATTTATTATGCTTTCCTATCAAGAACCTCATTTTTGTTCCATTTCTTTCTTTCAAAAAAAAATTTAGGTACAATTTACATACAATAAAATGAATGGGATCTTAAGTGCCTAGCTCTGACCTGTGACAAATAAATACATCACTGGAGCCTCTACTGGAAATGGGTAAATAGATGTATACAGAAAAATATGTAAAATATTTTTGTTACCACAGAAAGTATTCTCCTGATCTTTTCTACCTTATTCCCTACTGGAAATGGGTAAATAGATGTACACAGAAAAATATGTAAAATATTTTTGTTACCACAGAAAGTATTCTCCTGATCTTTTCTACCTTATTCCCCCACTTGTATTGTATTGTATTGTATTGTATTCGTATTGGTATTCGTATTCGTATTGGTATTGGTATTCGTTGGTATTGGTATTCGTATTCGTATTGGTATTCGTATTCGTATTGGTATTGGTATTCGTATTGGTATTGGTATTCGTATTGGTATTGGTATTGGTATTCGTATTGGTATTCCTATTCCTATTCCTATTCCTTTCTATTCTATTCTATTCTGTTTTCAGACAAGGTCTGGCTCTTTCATCCAGGCTGGAGTGCAATGGCAGCACAATCATAGCTCACTGTAACCTTGAACTTGTGAGTTCAAGTAATCCTTCCACTTCAGCCTCCCAAGTAGCTAGAACTATAGGTACATACCATCCCATCAAGCTAATTTTTTTGAATTTTTTGGTAAAGCCAGAATGTGGCTCTGTTGCTCAGGCTGGACTCAAACTTCTGGCTTCAAGCAACTCTTCTGAAGCACTGGGATTACAGATATAACCCACCATATTGGCCCCACCACCCATTAACCAAAGTCTTCACTCCACATAAACTTCCCGGGACTTATTTAACTAGTAACCTGTTCCTTCTTATTCTTAATATTCTACTCTATGAATATCCCACAATTTGTTTACCTAGTCTCCCATAGATAACTGAGTTGCTTCCACTTTGGGGGCTATTATAAATAAGGCTGTTCTGAACATGCTTGTACTAGTCTTTTTGTGGGTATGGTTTCAATTGTGTTCCATTGTTTAAATCTCAGTTCAAAACTGGCCTCTTCTTAAAAAATAAAACTAATGCCCTTATAGCTGTCAACTCCACCATGTTTGTGTTATTCTTGGAAATATAATATCAAAGCCTCAGATACTCCTTTGTCTTTAAAATAAACTACACACATCCTCCCAGGTACTTTAAATCCTCTCTAATTGCTCACAGTACCTAATACAGTGTAAAGGCTCTATAAATAGCTGTTAGACCATAACTTTAAGGAATGACCCGGAAAAAAATGTGTACATGTTCAATACAGATGGAACCATCTTAGGTCTAACTACATTTTTCATGAATTTGGCTGAATCCATAGACACAGAGGTGCAAATGTACTAAGGACAGAAACATACTAATTTATCTTGAGAAGTCTCAATATAGAAAATGGGACATAAACAACGATAAGTAGGTTTTTTCTGATAGATAAGAATTGTCTATATTTAACTAGTATGTGATAATTAAGAATCTCTATGTGTTTTCTAAGAATGCAAAGTCATCATGAGAAAGTCAATTGCTTTAAAAAACAGCTAGATCTAAATAGGGAAGGAAATACAGGCAACAATATTGTGCTCTAATTTTTTGCTCTAATTTTCATAGGAGATAATGAAAATACTTTCTGGTCTCCTAGACATTTTAAAAACTTAATTACTGAAAAGGTATCGTCCAGGTTCTTTTTTCAACAAAAGTCTACATTATGGATTCTACAAGTAGCTCATTCATGAAAGCCAAATGTCATTAACTATTACAATCTATCTTGAAGGGTGAGTGAAAAACGGTCACTGAAGATTTTCTTCCACAGTCGTCCAAAACAGACCCTGCAACCATTGTCTAACTCAAAACAAACCATTTCATTTTTTTCATAAAGCAGTTATTAGAAACATAGTCATGTTTCCTGAACAAATAAGCAATAGAACTAAATTGCAGACACACTGTAATGAGACATAAGTTAAATATATGCTATTAAGATAAAGATGCCATTATTTTTGAGAATCAGTCTTCACATTAAATATTTTATAATTTTATTGAGAAAAGGGAAAAGGTCTTGGTTAAGTTTCTTTAATGCCTTAAATAGGAGTTAAATATTTGTTGACAATAAGGACCTTCAAGAAAAGAAAATACACTGCTAAAATCTTTTAGCCACTAAATCCGGTATCTTATTACTTTCTAATCTTCTTCAAATTACACCGTGTCTACAGAAAATTGAAATGAATATAAATGTTATCATCAGAATCTATACATATAATTCAGGTTTCAGGTTATCCTGGATTGGGGTCAGAATAAGGGGACATTTTCTTCCCCTGAGAAAAACTTAACAGTTAACTTATGTAGATCATTAAGAAGTCCCATGATCGCATTAATGTACACAGCTATGATTTAATAAAAAAAAAAAAAAAAGAAGTCGTCGACAAAGGAATAAATGTCACAAAATGATCATACCCTTCTGGTCTAGTATTACCATTTTAGTGAATACAGTCAAGAGTATAATTCAAAGGGAGAAAAAAATGACAACCAGTATAGGGCTACTTGGCACTAAATATTTCAAATTTCCAGCTGTGATGTTTGTGATGTTAAACTAAAATGAGATTACATAGTTGTTAGAACAAATGAGGATTACATTAAAATATGTATTTAAGTAAACGAAATGATAAAGGGAGAAAAGTCCAAATGTAACATAATAGTAAGTGATTCTACCTCAACCTTTACTGATTTGGTACTAGTTCCGTCTTTTGGTCTACACAAAACTTTTCTTCTATCAGCCAGCCTTCCAATTGGTATATTTTAGATTAGTTACCATAGATCTCCAGCATGCTTAGGCTAAGGTACAGTACTTACGTCAGAATTATCTTTTTTTTTAATGAACAATTCATGTTTTTGTTTTTTTATCTGAGACAGAGTCTTATTGTGTCACCCTCGGTAGAGAGCCGTGGCGTCACAGCTCACAGCAACTTCCAACTCTTGGGCTCAAGCGAGTCTCCTGCCTCAGCCTCCAGGGTAGCTGGAACTACTGGCGCCCGCCACAACGCCCACCTATTTTTTTGTTGCCCTTGTCACTGTTATTTAGGGGGCCCGAGCTGGGTTTGAACCCGCCACCCTCGGTGTATGTGGCCAGCGCCGCAACCAGTGTGCCATGGGCGCCGAGCCACCTCAGAAATCCCCTTTTAAAGTACCTTTCAAAATTGAGCTTCCCTTCCCTGATACCCAGAACACAGGAGCTCAGTGTTTGCTGGTTCCCTACACAAGTCTGAGTCTGGTTTAGAAATACCCCCTACAAAGAAAGGCTCCTAGAACCCAACAGAACCTTCCAACTGTTGACTGCATTCTGGAGACTTTCATCCTTTAGACGTGAATTCCTGAGGTGAGGATTCTTTTATGTAAAGGAGGGCTCATAAGCACATAATGTTACATAAATCCATTAAATTTCATTTTCTAGGTATCTCTCCTCCAACTATGGCTACCTCAATAGCCTCCGCTACGATAGTAACACAGGTGACCTCGGATGTCCTCGTAACAGGTCAACTCCACCCTGGAGGAAAGGAGGTTATGTCCTAATTTCGTTACTAAACAGCCACATACATGTTACGTGTCTGTATTTCTCTCCCACACACTTCACCCATCCGCTGAGGGTGAAAACTGCCAATAACTGGAAATGCTTGTTACATGGCGCCTTAGATAACGATGGCTTATCCTGCTTTAAAAGTGACAGAGCAACAGATGAAAGAGACTGGCCTCCGCCCAACTCAGAACCCTCTCGGCAAAAGCCTGCCTCTCGCCACCGACGGACCCCAAAGACGATGGGTATTACGTTCCCGTGGAGGCGGCAGCCCGCGAGCCCGAAAGCTGCTGCGCCGGCGCGCGCCCACCTCTCCGCGCGAGCAGGTCACGGGGTCACGTGCCAATCGCCCAGCTCGGCTCCGCCCCTTGCTTGAGGATTTTTTACACCTCCTTCCCGGCTGGGGGTAAGTGCAAGGGCAAGGACAGGCTGATGGGGACGATTACCTGTAAGCCTGGCGAACCCTGTAATGCTCTCGGGGACTGGGAGCCGTTTAAGATACGCGGGGAGTTGCACCTTCACGATGCGGGCGACGCTCTCCAGCACCATCCTGGCCGGCGGCGTCTGCTCCTCTGCCAGGCCCCCTCCGCTGGCCGGCCACGCTGCCGCGCCTGCGCCGAGAGCGGAAGCGGCCGGAGGGCGCTCGCCGCTTGGGTCCGGGCGGTGGGCGTGGCTGAGCCTGGGAGAGGTGACCTGCCCGGCGCCGATTGGCGGCGCGCGAGTGACGCGTACGTCCTGCGGGCTGCCGAGCCGGAGGGACGTTGGGTAGCGCGGCTGTCCTTGGAACCTTGGTTTTGAAGATGGCCCTCAGGTTGGACATTTTACATCTGTAAGCGCTGGAGACCAACGGAAAGAATACTGTTGCGATGAGATAAAGCGTGTGAGAGTGCTTTCTCACCGGAAAGTACCTTTCAAAAGTGAGTTTCCCTTGCTGTCTCTTTTCTGCCCCTTTTGTTTGGCCACACCGTTGTCTGTTTACCGAAGAGCTACCTCCACCCTGCTGTACCCAATACTGCCCCTTCACCTCACAGGCCAGGGTGTGTGTTTGTTTTTAAAGAAAAGAACAGATTCCTGTAATGGCTGCTTCCAGGAAGGCTGTGTCACGTGGAACCTCTTAGCCTTAACATCCGATCCGGAACTCCAGAAAAGGAAAAATTTCAAGTCCGATAGAATTATTATATATATAAAACATTTCTTTGGAACCTTCAG